>JALGQZ010000011.1:26952111-27149611 GCA_023105745.1 Austropuccinia psidii
AAAAATGGCCATAGATAATTTATGTAACATTTCTTGTATTTTCTGACCATTTAGTAAAATAAAGTTCAAAAAACAAAGCTCTGTACAAGAGAAAATTATCCTTTTGTGTTTATGAGAAGATAATTGAGATTGAACTAATTGTATGATGTGGAAAGATGCTTGTTCAGCTTTGAATATTCTATTTTTAGAAATATTAATATAAAAGATTGTTTTGATTAATAACGAGAGTAAAATTTATTTTCAATAAATTGAAGAACTTCATAAATATGGGCTTAATTCATAGTTTATGAAAAAAAGCCAAATCAAGGACTAGTATCAAATTGTAACATAAGAATATGCACAAATTCATTTGTAAGCGAATATTTCAAATTCTGAATCAGACTCATAATTTGAAGAAAACCTCTTAAAAACTCAGGAGAAAACCCAATTGTAAGATTTTATGTCAATACTCTTTAGAGGAGATCAAGAGGTTGTGTATTATCTCTTCTAGAGATAAGTGGTTCTACTGACCTGTATAGTTATTTGAATTGTACTCTTAAATATATTTTTGATTTTGAAAAGGGGACAGAAAGAATGTATTTAAAGTGTAAACCTGTAGAAAACACCTAAAGGGTATTACTCCTTCTAAATATATGGTAGGGTATTTTTGGAAGCATCACATTTTACACGTTTAAGGATGAAGACATATATATCAAGTAATAAATTTCTGAATTTGAGAATCAAATGAAATTATCCATGGAGATGAGTTTTACCATTGATTTGAGTTTACTATATAGATCAAACTATCATCTCATAATGTTTCTGAAAATTTGGTTCATGAATAAATACTTCATTAAAACATATTAATTGGATGGAGAACTCTCTGATTGAGTATATTAGTCTTGCACCAAAATGAAATATTTTCTTTGCATATTACTAAAAAATTCTTCATTTAGGGCTAAATATTGAACCAATAAATTGGATGTGTGAAATTGTGAATTGAATTCTTAGTTTAGAATTGTATTGGGACTTGAATATATTCTAAGATCTATCAGACATTGAATTTATTCAATTTATACAAAAGTTGTTCATGAAAATTAAAGAATAAAAGTTTTGTAATTAATCTAACTTTGGCAGAAAATCTTCTAGCCTCAAAGGTAGTTATTGAAAGAATGAATATTTTCTTCAAAGCAATTTAGCAATTCTAATTAATGTCAATTAACTTTGCTGGACAGAATCAGCAAATATGCAGTAATTCAATCCTAATATTGTCATTGGTGTATTGAAAAAAAATGATCAGAGTAAGGTCAATTAAGCATATTAATCCTTATAATATCCCTCCATTTCTACCACTCTTTTCACAATATCAGGAATAGATTCAGGAAGTATATTCAATTTTACTGACTTGTTTAGACAAACAGTATGGTGTTTAATACAGCTAGAAATCAATATTTGAAGAGAAGATATCATCAGTATTTAAGTATTCCAATTGAGAATATATTTTGTGATTTCATGATTTTTGGACAAAATAGGCCAAATATAATGACCATAAAAAACTATTAAATTGAAATTTCAAAAGGATTTAGGCTCTTCCAAACACATTGAATTAATACCTTTCTTAAAGGAATTAAACTTTCATATACAAGGAAATTTTCATGGCAAGACTTTTAAGATATATATTAATAGAGTAGCTCTCATGTTTTAGAGTAATTGGATTTTTAAAAAGAAATTCTCATTTGTGTATATTGATCATACAGAAAAACTCAGAAGGTTTTGAAACTCTACTCTTTCAAAAAGTTATGGCAATGTTTCCTCCCATATCAGTATAAAAAACTCTTTTTTTTAATATGATGAGCAAATAATATGAGCGTTTGAGATATTACCACATATCCAAAAAGGTCACAAGAAAAACTGTATAATAATTATCTCAAAACCAGTGAAAATGCCATAAATAGGTATAAACATTGAATTGACTCAGAATCTAATGGGTAAAGATGTTCAAGAAATTACATCATAAGATTCCTCATGGTAAAATACACATATATTATTCTTATTGCATATAATTAAAGTCAATTATTACTGAATAATAAGTAATGATACCCTAAAAAACCATAAAATCTTATTTAACTCAGAAACCAATGAGACAACATGTGTAATGAATTGCACCATTTGATTCCCCATGAAAAACTACACATAAAACCATTTTATGAAAATTCTCTAAAGTCAATACTTAAGGAATTAAGCTGAATAAATGCACTTTTTTGGTCAGCACATACATTCATGGTTTTAGCTAATATCTCTTGAAATATGCATGATAGAGAGTTAAACCAAAAAATGAATTCACCACGTAATTACTTTCAGAACACATATATGAACTTTCTTTGACAAGCTATAAGCAAGGTTATAACTTGAAAGGGTGTATTGAACAAAATTACTAGAGCTGTTGACCACTTTGTTGTGAAAGTGGTCCAAACTCAAAAATAAAGTGAATATTCAGATCCTAATAGCTCATACGTGGAGAAAGATGTATTTTTTATCATAATATTCAAGGTAAAGCCCCCCTGAAATCAAGGTTTGAAGTTTAAAATATTGAATTTTGACAGAAAGGAGGAGATACAAGAAAAATTATCAAAAATAGAGTTTTCATGATGTAATGAAATTCTCTTGGCAGTTTAATAGAGACATTCCAGGATATCACAATTAACTCCCTGAATAGCTTTAGCATGTATAACTTAAACATTATTAATGATCAAAGGTTAATCTTAAAATTGATCATTTATGATCACTCACTGTAATCTTATTTTATGTTCAACAATTATATAAGTGATAAAACTGGTTAAAACTATTAGATTATGATCAAAACTAATAAAATCCACAAAGCTTAGGCTTCTACCAAGCCTATTATATCATCAAACTGAGAGTTATAGTGATAACTGCAAATAATGGCGTAATCATGAGAGAAGGTTTTATCATGACGTAATCATCACTAAACCTCAAAACACTAATCATTTCCAGTGGATACCATCAGTACACGTCTACTAGAAGCCTACTGGACTCTAGAAGAGTGGAATATACTATAAATAGAGCTTTTTTTACTCTATTTCCCCCTCAGACACATCAAAACAATAAAACAATTAAACCAAAAGGTAAAATCTTTATTCTTTATATAAAGATCTTTTATATTTCTCAAAGACCAAAGGTAATATTTATTATAATCATCAATCTTGACGTGATCACTCCAATTGTTCATATTTTTGTTATAGTTCTCTTTAAAATCTTATTTCCAGGTAAAATCAAGAATATTTGTAATTTCTTTTATTTTTATTTGTAAATACAATTTAAATAGGTGGTATTTGCATTATTTGGCAAAAATCTTTCAAAATGATTATATTAAGTGTACAAAGTAGGTTATTTTCTCTTATTAGAATAATTTCTCTCTATTATTACTATTAATAATTCTTTAATTAATATAAATGGTATTTATATTAATATATAGCTTTAATATTAGTAATATTATTTTTATTAATAAAAAACAATCTTTTTACTCCCTTATTATTTGTTGGTAACACTAAGGAAGTGCGTTCAAATATATTTATTATTAAATATTAATATATTGATTTTTATATTATTCTTTTATAATATAGATTATATTGTTATATTTATTTAATAATATAATCATTTTTATTCTATAATTATAATAAATCTTTATTATTAAAATTTTTTTTATCTTATTTATTTCATTAATAAGGACATTCAGAGTACCATCAGTAAAATATTAGTACTTTTTACTTATTGTTTCATAATCAAACCTTACATTTGGGAGCCTGTCCGTGATATTTACTTAAAAGGACTTTAAAAGGATTCTAATTGGGTTTATCCAATAATAAATTATAATTTCAATAATAAAGCTATATAATAATTTTATATTTATTGATTTTAAAGGCTATTGAGGCATTTGGAAAGCAATTTTACTGTAATACACATGGTTTTTCACATCCTTAGACTTGAAAAAACTTTCTTTGAGTGACTCTAGTGATTAAAAAAGATATTTACAACTTAAAAATTAATCTTATATGATAAATTAATTTCATAAAAGAATCATCTTCAATTTTATTTCATTCTTTAAAAATTGAAATATAAGAAATATTAAAATATATTAAAAACCAATAAAAAAGTTATTTTTATTCATTTTTCTACATTTCTTTATTCATTTCATTTATTATAAGATATAAAAGCAATTTTTATATAGAAAATTGCCATATCTTGCCAAAAATAACCCGTTTCACAAAATAAATTATATTTATTTGTCTCTTTACTGTTTTTAGACAACCCATCAGAGGACAATCAGAACACTGTTGAAAGATTGGTGGAAGGACTTTGCCCAAGTTCCCCAACTACAACTGTCATTAAGAAAAAGAAAGCTAAGAAATTAGACTTTCCAGCACCCACCATTCAGGACTCTGAAGGTGAGTACCTCCTTTTTAAATTTTCCATAAAAAAGAAATTCTTGTCCTGAAATATTTTTACTTCTTATTTATTACATTATGACTACTAGAAGAGGTTCCCAATAATCCATCCAATCAGATAGAGCTGGACTCAGAAGTAGAATTTATCCCTCAAAAGGGTAAAGAAAGGGCAAAATCCCCAGTGGAACAGAATCCACACAAGGAAGTGCCATAACCCAAAGGCAAATCCCAGAAATGCCCATAACATCTCAACCAGAGTTAGAACTAAGTATGAGTGACTCAAACACATATAAATCACACTCAGAGGGCTCAAATAGACATCTACATGGGCCATTACAAGCAGTACTACACAGTGTACAAGGACAAGGATTGGGAAATGTTCCCACAAATCCACCAAGGAGTGATGAACTCCTGGCGCATCCTCAAAAAATTCCTCAAAGAGGAGGAAATAGTAAGATACTCCAATGGATGGAAGCCACTATCATCCAAACCTCAAATAAAAAAGATCAAGGAATACCATGCCAAAAAGAGGGAGGTAACCAAGGAAGAAGCCCCAGTAGATTCTACCAGCAAGGCTCAAACCAACCCACTTCCCCAAGGAGGGAATAAGAACAAGAAAAATAACTGGAGAAAACCATATTCTCCAAGCTACAGGATTCCATAAATCCAAAACAATGCCATGGAAAATGCCTTCAACATGGCCATAACCTTTATGAAATTCAAGGACAAGGGGGAACAAATAATGAGACAACCTCATTTGCAAAACGAATACCTTTGTCTCCAGATGTTGCAAATACTTTCGCAGAAATTAAAAATAGTATTTTACCTCTTAAAGAAACTAAAAACAGTTTATTATCTTTACAAGAAATAAATAATAATTTATCATCTTTAACAAAGATTGTTGTACAAAATAGAAAAGAAATTTATAACATTAAATTTATTGCTGACAATAATAAACCAAACGTTTTAATTGACAATACTCAAAAATCAATACAAGGACAACAGGAATTGTATAAATACATAAAAGATAGCAAAGGAAAAACTTTGACAATCAATTATTATGTGAGTATTTTTAATCTTACAGAAAAATTAAACAAATTAAGTATTTCTGTGTAAAATGTGAAGGAAAGACTTCATCAAACTAAAAATTAATTCTAGACCATGGGAAAAAAGTGATAAATCAAGAATGAATCTCAAAGATGACATTCAAAGTTAAATAAGGCTTATTACTGAAAAAATGGATAAAATAAATGAGGCTAACTTAAATATGCCAGAATTGTCAATGCCATTTTCTCACATAAGTCCTGTCAAACCAAAGGAGGAAATAACAAATTCATTCATAACAGACTTGAGTCATCAAGACAATAACCAAGTCTTAATTAAGGAAGCACTCCCATTAAAAGAATGGCCAACATTCACAGGAGAAGGTGAATATGACCATATGTCATTCATTAAAACAATTGAAATGTTAAAAGAGGATTATGCCATACCAGATGAATTGATCACTTCCAGATTACACTCACTATTTGCGAAATCTGCAAAAAGATGGTATTATGGCATAAGGCAAAAAAATGGCAAAGGTACCTGGTCTTGGTGGAAACAAGAAATAATCACCAAGTGGGCTAATTTTTCCTGGAGGTACAAAATAGAGAATGTATTTTAAAATTCCTTCTTTGACCCAGACAAGGATAAACCTTCAACTTGGTTCTTAAAACAAGTTGAAATATTAAATGTACTGTACCCAGAAATGTCACAAAAAATGGTACCCATGAAACTACTTAAGAAATGTGGAGGATAATTGGAACATTCCCTGAGAAGCGGGTGTATAGAACCATTCTCCACAGAAGAGTATATCAATGCAATAGAGGACATAGTGACAAGGTCCAAAATTGGCAGTACTTGAAAGAAATTGGAAATTAAAAAGCTCAAATAAACCATTTATCAAGAAATAAAAACCATGAGAACCTTTCAAGCCCAATATATCCAACAGTAATGATCAAAGAAAGTGCCACAAATGTGGAGGTCTTAGACACTTAGCCAATAATTGCCTTAAAAAAGCAAAAATCAATAAAATTGTGGAAACAGAGGACCACAATGATCAAGTGAAAGAATCTGAATCTGAAAAGGACACGGAAGAATCAGAAACTTCTTAAAGTGATTAAATTAATATAACTAATGCACAAATTAATAATATTGATTTAACATATGAAGTATTAGATGAAAACTCAAACTTACCACAAGTTAGAACATCTGACACAAGCCTGACAAACATATAATATGCTAAATTGTATACAGCCAAACAAGCAAAAGGGATGGGATCTACAGCTGGAAAATCAAGTCTAAGTATTTTCATGGTGGAAACCATGAGGCAAAAGTGAGCTCAGATACAGGAGAATATTGTAACTGTGTTGGTAAGAGTTATTTGAAAGCAATCGTACCAGATTGGGAAGGGAAACCTATACCAATACAAGGATTCAAATTTAGTAGTACAAGTGAAAGCATGAAACCCCTTGGAATAATTGACTTAAAACTCATTTTTCCTCATCCTTCACAATTTATCACATTGAAAGTAGATTTTGTGTTAGTGGACAACTGCACTAGTAACCATTTTATACTGGGAAATGACTACTTGTCAATTCATGGCATAGATAGCTCCAACCAAAAAGATAGATATTTTACCTTAGGAGACAATAAAAGACAAATATCTGGCTTCTTAAATAACAAAAAATAAATCACAGTTATTAAGAATGAAAAAAAGCTCAGAAAAAGAATTTTTCATAGCTGAACAACTTAAATAGGCAGAATTCAATCAGTACTTAACAGAAAAAATGAAATAAAAATTGAATGACCTCTTCTTTGAATATAAAAAGGCAATTGCAACTGACAAAGAACCACTAGGTGCCATAATTAGACATGAGGTAAACATAATCCTTAATGTGGAAAATCCTTATACACCTCTATTAAAAAGACCAGCTTACCCAGCTATCCCAAGATCTAGAGAAGCTTTAGAGGTACACATTAAATAATTGATGGACCTTGGAGTATTAAGAAAAGTACAACATAATGAACAGGTAGAGGTCACTACACCTGGAATTATAACTTGGCATAATGGAAAATTAAGGATGGTAGGGGATGTTAGAGATCTAAACACCTATACTGTCCCTGGCAGATATCCAATACCCAGAATCCATGTGACATTAACACAATTATCAAAGTCTAAGTTCATTGCAGCCATGGATGCTCTAAATGGTTCTCATCAAAATTTCTTAACATAAAATGTCAAAAGACTACTGAGGATAACAGTCCACTGTAGAATTTTTGAATATCTGAGAATGCCATTTGGTATAAAAAATGCACCTTCCCATTATCAAAGAAAGATTAATACCATATTTCCTGAAGAATTGTCAGAAGGATGTTTGATTATCTATATTGATGATATAATAATTTTCTCAGAAGCTTGGGAAAGTCACTTAACAGGACTAGAAAGATTCTTTCAAAAGATAGTACAAGTAAACATGAAAATCTCCTTTAAAAAGTGTCATTTTGCATACAGTGAGCTGAAAGCACTAGGACATGTTGTATCTGGACTAAATTTGGGCATAGGTAAGAACAAAGTAGCAGCAGTACTCTTGAAGCCAATGCCCCAAACCAAAGAAGAAATTCAACAATTTCTAGTATTTACTGGTTATTACAGAAATCATATAAAAGCCTTTGCAAGAATCCTAAATCTTTGTATAAGCTCTGTGACCAACAGACAGTCTATGAAATGACCAAAGAAAGAGTAAAGGCATATGAATAACAGACAAATTCCTTAAAAAATGCGCCATTTCTTCCAATTCCAGATTGGAAACTACCTATTAAACTATACATTGATGCTTGTGGAGAAGGGCTAGGTTCTGCACTACACCAGACACAAATCATCAATGAAAAACCTGTTGAAGGCTCAATTTGCTTCATTTCAAGACAAATAAAGCCAATAGAAGAAAGGTATGGAGAAATTCAAATGGAATTCCTCTGCTTAATGTGGGCTTTAGAAAAACTACACTATTATTTGGATGGAACAGTTTTTGATGTAAATACAGATTTCAATGCTGTAAACTCTTTATTAAACATGAAAACTCCAAATACACATATGCTAAGATGTAAAATTGCTATCCAAGAATATAGAGAAAGTATGACTAAAGTTACTAAATCTGGGAATATTCATAAAAGTGAACATGGGCTTAGCAGATGGGCTCTGGCAAATACACCTGAAAATCTGGCATGGGTACCACAGGAAGAGCACCATATAGAAGGCATATGTGTGACAGATATTGGCACATAATTCTTTAACGAAGTTAAAAAAAGCTATGAAATGGATGAAAACTGCCATATCCTATGCCAACTACCAATGAAAGACTGTAAAGACCCATCACTTTCATCAAAACTAGATGAAATATGGAAAAAAGTATATGATGAAAGAAGATTACACCTCCTTGATGGAATCCTCTATAATAGAACTAAACATACATGTGTTATTTCCTTAACAGATAGAACTCTGATAAACACTATAATACATGAATATCATGATAGTGTTGCAGCTGGACATCTCTCAGAAGACAGAATACTAGAGAGAGTAAAAACCTGCTCTTGGTGGCCAAATTGGAAGAAATATGTTGCAGAATACTACCAAACCTGTGACAGATGTCAGAAAGCAAACAGAGCCACAGGAAAGAAATTTGGAATGATGATCCAAATCCAAGAACCAAAATCATCTTTGGAAATAGCTCACATGGATTGGGTAACAGCCTTACCTCCAGGAGGAGACAGAAGTTACAATGCATTCCTGGTATCAGTTGACAGATACAGAGAAACTCCAATTGTCTTACCATGTCACAAAGATGATACAGCTATGTACACAGCCATAATGATATGTAATAAATCTATTATACACACAGGCTTATTCCAAAATATCATCAGTGATAGAGACCCAAAATTCACTTCAGCATTATTGACAAACCTCCATAACCTGTTTGGAACAAAATTATCATTCTCAACAGCTTACCACCCCCAAACTGATGGTCTAGCAGAAATAATTATACAGACCTTAGAAGACATGATCAGGAGATTCTGTGCTTATGGACTAGAATTCAAAGATTCTGATGGTTTTACCCATGATTGGTGTACATTAATACCAGCCCTTGAGCTAGCACATAAAACATCAATCCATTCTTCAACTGGCAAAACACCAGCAATGCTAGAAAATTGCTGTAATCCAAGACTTCCTTATGATACCCTCAAAAAGTACTTAGTGGATATACATCCAACAGCAAGCAATTTCAAATTAATTCTTGACAAAGCAAGAACCCATGAGAACAGATGTATGCAATATTATTTCAAATAGGCAAAAGAAAGATGTGATAAAATCCATAAACCACCTAACTTCAAAATAGGAGACTTGGCCTTGGTGTCAACTCTCAATTTCAAAAATATAAAAGTCCCAAAGAAATTGAAAGATTCCTTTTCAGGACAATTTATGATAAAAGCACTACATGGACCTAATGCTGTGCAACTAGAGCCCCCAGGTGAATTGGTGAACAAACACCCAGATTTCCCTATAAGTCTGATAGAACCTTACAGCTCAAGTTACAAAGAATTTTTCCCATTAAGGAATAAACCCCCACTTGGAACTCCCCCTTTAGAGGAAGGAGAAGAAAAGAAAATTGTGAAAGTCCTTAAAGAAAGAAGGACAAAAAGCAAAAAAGCAAGGCAATACCTTGTAGGGTATAGAAACCCAGCTCAAGAAGATGAATTTCTAATTGATAAACATATAAATGCTGAGAAACTATCAAGAAGGTTCAGACATGAAACAAAACCTAAAGAATAGAAAATTGAGCATTATGGAGCTTCAAGGCTAACAAAGTCTATTGAAGAGGTAGGACAGCAGATGATACCCCAATTAACTATATATCATTGTGGTAAAATCTTTTTTGGTGGTAGGGAATGTGACCCTTTGAGATATGACCACATATGCAAAAAGGTCACAAGAAGAAATTGATAATAATTATACTCTTAATAATTATCTTAAAACCAGTGAAAATGCCATAAAGAGGTATAAGCTTTAAATTAACTCAGAATATAATGAGTAAAAATTTGAAAGAAATACCACCATTAGATTCTGCATGGTAAAATACACATATATCACTTTTATGGCATATTTTAAAGCTTATAATCACTGAATAATAAGTAATAATACCCTCAAAAAGACATGAAATCTTATTTAACTCAGAAGCCAATGAAAAAACATGTGAAATAAATTTCCCCATTTGATTCCCCATGACAACTACACATAAAGCAATATTATGAAAATTCTCTAAAGTCAATACTTAAGGAATTAAGCTGAATATATGCACTTTTTTGGTCAGGGGTTACATTCATGGTTTTTAGCTAATATCTCTTGAAATATACATGATAGAAAGTTAAACCAAAAAGAAAGCCACCACGCGATTACTTTAAGAGCACAGATATGAACTTTATTTGACAAGCTATAAACAAGGTTATAACTTGAAAGGGTTTATTGAACAAAATTATTAGAGCTGTTGACCACTTTGTTGTGAAAGTGGTCCAAACGTCAAGCAAAGTCAATATGTAGATTCTACTAGTTAATAAGTGAAGCATGATGTATTTTTCATCATAATATTCAAGGTTAAACCCCATGAAATCAATGTTTGAAGTTTCAAATATTTAATTTCAACAGAAAAGATGAGATACAAGAAAAATCATCAAAAATAGATTTTTGATGATGCAATTAAATTCTCTTGAAAGTTTGAAAAGGACATGAAAGGCTATCAGAAATTATGTTCTGAATAGCTGTAGCATGTATAACTTGAAAGTTATTAATGATCAAAGTTTAAGCTTAAAAGTGATCATTCATTATCACTCACTGTAATCTTATTTTGAGGTTAACAGTTATCTAAGTGATACAACTGGTTAATACTAGTAGATTATAATTGATAGTAATAAAATCCACAGAGCTTACCCTTCTACCAAGCCTATGATCCCATCAAACTTAGAGTTATAGTGATAACTCTAAATAATGGCATAATGATGTGATAAGATGGTTTGATCATGACATAATCATTACTAAAATTTGAAGTACTTATCATTCCCAATGGATACCATTGTTAAACGTCTACAAGAAGCCTACTGGTGTCAGCCTGTGACTCAAAACCAGAGCACAACCATGACAGCCAAAATACCATAAACCAATGGTATAGCCAAGATACCACCAAAACATGGAGCTGAGCCAAATTAGCTCAAAAGGTATCAAAAAAAATAGGAAACTCACCCCTTTCCAAATATACAAGTCCCATCATCATAGGACAAAGAATAACAAAGTTATTCATGCTCAAAGTTATTTCTGAGCATAAACCTTAATTTTTACCCCTCATCTGAAATACAGAGTAAGAGGATTAACCCCATCAAATGGGTATTCCAAATGAAGCTTAAATCAGGGCTATCCAATGGTACCAGCCAAACTGAGCTAGCACCAGTATTACAGAAGTTATGGTCAAATTCAGGCCAAATAAGGGTGAACAAAACATTCACCTCTCATCTAGCTTCTACAGTTTTAGTGTGGAATACCTAAAGTGGGGTCATTTTGGAAAGAGTACAATCAGGGCTATCTGATGGTGTTATCCATTTCCTCATATCTCAAGTATAGCAGAAGGTATGGGGCAAACAAGCCCAATACAGCTTTTTGCCTAAACCACACATATGTACAAAAGTGTTGTACAGGGCATACCTTTGCCATATTTAATGATAACCATATCAAATAAGGTACTATTGTGTAGAACACATACAGGGCTACATACGGATTCAGTTTTGAGGTTGATATCTCAATAACTGACAAAGGTATAGCTGTTTTAAGGTCAAAATCCCACATTCTGACCAATACAGCCTTACCATGGGATAATATCCCATAACCATGATTATGAGGTGTCAAACTGATTAAGAAGAATGTTTATACTTCAGTCAATACTGGGGTCCCATACAGTTTCTGTACAGCATTCTACGCGTCATACGTGTCAGAAGAGGGCTATGTGGTCCCCAGATGAAAATTTTCACCCTGTATTGGTGAGAACTGCCCAGATGTGGTTTCAAAACCACACCTGAGCCCAATAAAGGCTATACAGGTCCTTGCAAACCACAAGCCTGTCTCAGAGAGTGAAAAAATCTTCACTTCCTCTATGTGGAAAGTTCTAACAGCCCTTCCACCCCATTTCAGGATGAAAAGGAGGCTTTTCACAGCCAGAATAGCTTTTCTCATCCTGCTCTTGAATACCCTATGTAGTAAACTGTCAAAAACAGTTTTACTCTTGGGTAATAAATAGGTATGATTATAATTTTAATTATTGTAGTCTTTATTATTGTAACCCAACAGGTAAAGCTGCACCCAGGGCTTTCAACAGCGCTCACCACCATTATATTCAATATAGTAAAGCCCTTTTATTCTTAAATTAAACCATTTTTAATCCTTTTTACCATGTCACAGTCATAGTTAAAAGTTGTAAATACATTTATAATACTTTTAACATATACTCAGCCTGAGAACTGGACTCTATAAGAGAGGAACTTACTATAAATAGAGCTCTTTTTACTCTATTTCCCCCTCAGATGCATCAAAACAATAAAACAATTAAATAAAAAGGTAAAATCTTTACTCTTTATATAGAAATCTCTTATATTATCAAAGACCAAAGGTAAGTGATGTCAGAGTTAATCTTTAACTAAGAGTAGCCTTAGCATGGAGTTTGTTTCCCTATTTTTGATTTCAAGAAATTGAGTGGAAAAACTTACTTTTAAGAACATTTTCATATAAAACACTTCAATTGAGTTTAATGTAAGAAATCTTCCAACCTTGAAGGTCCAGCTTAGAAGATGACCAAATATAAATATCAATTTAGAACCCAGTATGAAGCAAAATTAAATCTAAGTTAAACCTGAGTTAGACCTGCTACCCCTGCTGGTGGGGATAGCTTTTTTTGATGTGACTGTTTTGTACCAAACTTGTACCAACCAGTACTGGCTTAATGCTTAAAATAATGGTTGTTTAAAGCTGAATCCTTCCCATAATGACTAAGATTAGTCACTCAAACCCTCTGCATACATCATAATGGTTCTGACATGGCCTTTGAAGATTTTACTCACCCTTTATTAATTCAGAATGATCATTTGTGGTCCCAAAACCACAATTCTGACTATGATGATGTCAGGGTGATGGTACAGAACCACAATTCTGACTATGATGCTGTCAGGATTGATGGTAAAGAGCCACAATCCAACCTCCAGAGTAAAAATTCTCACTCTTCAGACGTGTGAAGAGCTTACCAGCGCCCCACAGTCCCCAAAAGAAATAAAATCAGGCCTTTTCTCACTGGAAAAGGACCTCATCATCATGAATTAGCATCATTACATAGTAAAGCTGTCTTATACCAGTAGTACTCTTAGGATCATATTGATATAGTTAAATTGATTAATTATTGTAGTTATTTCTACATTCAATTGATATTAAATCATTGCAACCAAAGCTCTCTATATATTCATTACCACTTTTATAATATGACAGTAGAGCCTTTTAGCTATATTTAAAACTATTTTTATTGTGTCACAGTCATAGTGCTAGCTTTTTTTACTATCTTTAAGCTACTAAATAGACTCACCCTGACATTTTGTGGGCCTGGCTATGCGTCTAGCCTATTCTAGATGTATTATGCCATCTTTTGGACTATTTTCACTATTTTTGAAGGATTTTTTATTATAAAAGTAAATCAAATTTTGTTTTTTTTTCATTTTTATTCTATTTTTCACTATTTGTATTATATAAATAGAATATATTTATAAGTTGTTTATTTGGGTATATATACTCTTTAAAGCTTCAAATATAAATTTTTCACGAAAATTAATAAAACCAAGATATTATTATTAATTATTAAAAGTTATTTTCATATACAAGAAGTATATTTAAATTCAAAACCCTTCTTTTTCCCAAGTTGTGTAAAAATTAATTGTAATCATAATATCTATTGTAAATATACAATAAATATCTAAATATTACCTCAATTCTTTAATATTCAAGTTGATTTTAATTGAATAAGCAATATTTCTCCTCAAGTTGAGGACAAAGTGATTCAAATATTTTTGCTAAATAATCAAAATATAAATGAAACTCAATAATAATAAGTAATTATTATTAATAATTTGAACTAATTTTTATACAAAAATAGTTTATTTAAATAAAAGGAATTTTTTATAAAATTGTGTAAAAAGTAATTGAAATCATAATATTTATTGAGTCACCAAATTAAATATTTGAATATTAAATTTAACATTATTCAAATTACTTGAAATTTAAGTTAATATTATTAAATAAAGTCTTTTATTATTAAAATTAAGGAGAAAACTGATTAAACTTTGTTTAATTTTATAAACAATCAAATAAAGACAAAAAACCAAAGCCAACTTAATTATACAACAAAATTATTCTAGAATGAAGATACTGAACTTTTGTTTCTTCCAAAGAGAAATGAAAACTGGAAATTTAAATATTGAAAATTAGTTTTCCAATCTTAATGAGGGAATGACTTATTTTTGAAATAAAGGTTTAATAAAATTTAATCAACTTCTTATGCTTAATTCTTCACCTATAAAAAGAATTCAAGCAGAAATATTTAAGACTTTCATTTCTTCCAAAAATTAATAAATAGAATATTACAAAAAAACCATATCCAGAAGAAATAACAACAGAAGATTGTAAATTTTGTTTATTCAAGTTCAATATCAAATTTTTCTATATTTGCTTTCAAGTGGAAAAAGCAATATTACACTTTAGACACAATGACAAAAAGATCAATCTTTAAACCAAAAAGGTTGAATCAACCAGACAGGCTTACAATGAAACAAAGGTTGATTATACATTTGGGAAAGTAAAATTCAAATTGCCAAAGAGTATAAAGTAGCAATATTTCCAAGTGCTTTTTAAAGGTAAATGAACTGTGGAACATACAGTATTTTTTTCTTTTGTCATTTTTTAAAAGGGAACCTCCATTTCTCAGAGATCTTGGATACCCAAGAAATCAGCCAGAAATGTTGTAAGGGAGAAATCAAAGAGGAAGAAGACAACCAGCTGTTGGATCAAATGACCAGCAAGGTACTTACCATCAGGAAGCTCCTGCTCAAAGCTCGATGACAAGCGGAACTCAACTGATTCCAACCAAAAAATTGGGCAGATGCAGGAAAATTAATTTATATGAATCTACTCCTGAAAAACTTCCTCACATGGAGTATGGACAACAAAATTCTCACCATGACATAATCATGGGAAGAAATTGGAATAAAGAGTCAGGAAATCTTACTCAATCTAATGACTTTCAAAAATATTCTGAAAGAGATCAATGTTTGGAATCTCAACGGATATTTCATACTCTTAGAAGAGAGCAGCCTCAATGAGAGGAAATAAGGCAGAAATCAAAGCCATAGAGAATTATTGGCATATTGAATAGCCTAATCTGATTCAGGGACACAAGGGCATTGAGGAAGAAATTCTATGTTCCCCAAAACAGTCCAACAGTTACAGGACTTGAAAGCCAATGATAAATTATTACAGGACTCTCCGGTAATTCCTTGTAGATCCCAGCAGAGGACATGGAGACCAAATGGAAGACAAGAATGTTTTCAGAAAGAGAAGAAAGAATCAGATCCTTTAATGAAATTAGTCCAAGAGCTACACAAAATGTAAAAAGTTACTTTACCCACCAATAGTCTTTCTAGCTCAGAGTACATTGATCCTCAGCTTATGCCTATTGATGATGAAATGACTTCTCAGAATTATGAAACCAAATATTCCAAAGGTAGTAGTTTCATATGGTCCAACATGCAAAAATTCATGGAATGGACATATGATCATGTACAAGAAGTGAGTTCAGAAATGGAAACACTAAAGGAAGAAAAATGCCTTCCAAGCTAAAGTAATGAGTGATTTTAACACAAATTTAACCAAAATTTTGGAAGAATTTGAAAAAGCTAATAAAATTTTGAGCTCAATACTAAAGGAACAGTAGAATATGAGGAGGGACTTAATAAATTTCTAGCTGAAGCAGGAAAACCTTGGAAAATAAGTTTACTACCTTCATGAAGAAGAGGAAAAATAATATAAGTTTTTCTCCAAAAATAATAAAGGTGATAAATCCATCATCAAATCCAAAAAATTAAAAGAGGCAGAATAATCAGAAACAAGTTTCCTACATAACAGAATCCAAGGTTAAGGTCTGAGTCTACTTACAAAAATGGTGAAAACCTTGGTTACTCTGAGAAACAAGAGTTTAATCAATTACCTGAAGTGATAAATTGGCCTAAGTTCTCAGGAATTGGAGAATATGATCACATGGAGCTCATTGATTATATTTATGGACATTCTGTTGATTTCTCAAAGATATCAGACTACTGGATCACCACAAGACTAAACCCTGCATTCAGAGGCCACACAAATATATGGTACACTGAAATAAAAGAGATACATGGCAGGAAAAGTTGGCTATGGTGGAGAAACCAAATAATAAAAAATTACAGAAATGCTACTTGTATTTGTCAAAAAAAACCATCTCTTTTGGGAGTGACAGATACTCTACAGAGAAAGAACCTTATCAATGGTTGCTTGAACAAGCCAAAAGAATCAAATCCATTGAGCCAAAAATTACAATAGAGATGAGAAATCACAAGCTTCTGACAAACCTTCCAGAAGACTTAGAGCATGCAGTAAAGTGCAGATGCAGAAAAATAAGCAGCATTGATGAGATAGAAAATTTCATACAAGATTTCAGAAAAAATACCTCAATTGGAAGACGTTCACCCTATAGGTCACATTATAGCAGAGGAAAATCAAAGTTACTCATGGAAAAAGACATCAAACCTACCAATGGTGAAGAATCACCAAGGAAAATAAACACATTTCATAATTGTGGAGCACCTTACCACTATGCAAATACTTTTTTCAAGGAAAAAATGAAAAAATTTCCAATACAGGAACAGTCAGTAGAAGAGAATATACAGTGAAAATATGAGTCTGACAGTGTGGGAAATGGTCTAAGAGAAGATTCAGACAGTGAATAAGAGCCTGTTGAACAATATTTATTGTAGTATGAATATGAGAAACCAGTATCAGTCCTAGAAACCCTTTAAATATTGAATTAAGTCAACCCAAAATTGTGAAGACCTCACTGGGAGCACCACTTATTTCAAGGAATATTTGGAGAAACCCAAAATTGGTATGCCCTTCAATAATGGAGCAAAATTAAAGCTTTATGTGTACATTGAAAAGAAAAATTATCGTGTGATAATTGACACAGGAGCAAATTTCTCAGTAGTATCCAAGGAATACTTTGATAGACACATCCCAATGTGCCATGCAGAAATAATTTTAACATAAAGAGGCTTTAAAAGTGCTTCAGGAAAAATGAAGTCACTTGGAACAATACAAAAAAGTGATTATAATCCCACACACAATGGGAAGCCTCAGATTACACACTGAATTTGTGGTACTTGAAAATGCTGAGATTGATAAATTCTTAATAGGTACAGAGTACCGCAGAATCTATGGCATAAGCATAAATAATTCCACCGAGAATTAATTGACAATTGGGGAAGAGAAAGGAAGAAAGCTGCACTTCATAATTTAAAACCCCGATCAAATTTAAAGCTACTCCAATAAAAGCTATCTGATAGAAGAAAATAATAAACCACCATAAAAAGAAAAGTGGGCCATGGTGGAGAGCATCATGTATCTAAATCCTCCTTTGAAATGTTCTAGAGCACCAAGGAGTACAAAATAGTCTTATCAATGATGAGCTGTTTTGGATGCAGGTTATGTCAGCCCGTGACTCCAAACATAGCACCAGCATGAAAACCAACATACCATGATTAATGGTATGAATAATATTAAAAATATATCCAATACAGGTATGATATAAGAAGGGTAACCTGAAAAATATTAATATACCAACTTAACCCAAATAGGGTAAGAAAGAGAAAGATATTCCCTGTTAAAGATAATAACAAATAAGAAAAACTCTTTTCTTCACCTCCCATCTACCTTATGCATATTTAATTCAAAACTCACCAAAATGGTATTTATTTGAATCTCTCAAGGAGAGCTATCCAATGGTATCATCCATGCCTTTGTGGCACTCCCACCTCTGGAGATACCATCATACCACCTTTATTCACTAAGAGCCTCTCAAGTCCCAGAGGTCTTGTACAAAACTGTAAGAAAATAAAACCAAATTAAATATCTGAGTGAGATATTGAATTTGAGATACACCTTACCCCTTTACCTTCAAAACTGGCAGAGAGATCTTGAATCAAAGGCTTGATAAACCAAATACAGGCTTCTGAAAACAACACAATACAGAACCCCCTGTATCTTTGCCATATACTCATACAGCTGTACAGTAAATTATACCAAATTTTAGAGCTCATCAAGGCCTAATACTCTGTATCATTTAAATTCTGATATCTTTTGAATTGACAGAGATTTCTGGCTTTGAAGCTTATCAAGCCATATACTGTGTTACAAAAATACATCAAAAAACTAAAAGCCCTTATAGCTTTTGTCACTTTTGAGAAGGGTTAAAATAAAGAATATCAAATTGAAGAGATCATCCAGCTATTCAACAATACGCTCTTGTATTCTTGATATATCAAACTCCGACCAAGATATCTGGGTTGGAAGGTTTCTGACTAATACTGTTCTGTACCAAACCTGTACCAACAAGTACTGGCTTGATACTTAAAATAATGGTAGTTTAAGTCTTAAACCCACCCAGAATGACAAATATTAGACATTCAAGACCTCTGGACACGTCGTAACAGTGCTGATGTGGCCTTTGAAGAGTTTTTTCACCCTGTATTGATCCAGCATGATCATTTGTGGTCCAAAAGCCACAATTATGCCTATGATTATGTCAGGATTGATGGTACAGAACCACAATCCAGTGTACAGAGTAAAAGTTCTCACTCTTCAGAAGTGTGAAGGGCTTGCCAGACCCTCTAAGTCCCCAAAAGGGGTAAAAGCAGGCCTTTTCTCACTGAAAAAGGACCTCATCATCATGAATTAGCATCCTTACATAGTAAAACTGTCTTATACCCATAGTATGCTTAGGCTCATTGATATAGTTTAATCAATTAGTTATTAAACTTATTTTTACAGTCAATTGATATAAAATTGCAACCAAGGTTCTTGGTAGATTCATCACCACTGTTATCATATAACAGTAGAACCATTTAGCTACATTTAGAACTATTTTCATTGTGTCACAGTCATAGTGCTAGTTGATATTTAATGTTTCTGAGATACTACATAGAATCACCCTGAAAGCAAGTTCAAAAGGCTCCTCTGTCTATTTTAAATTTGATTTGTGAAAACTGATGTAAAAAAACATGCTCCAGCAGTATAGCCTTTCCCTCTAGCAGGTTTGCTTTTACACATTCTGTAATCTTGGATATTTATCAAGCTATAGCAGTCCTCAATTTATTGTCCTAATTCATCATGAGATTAATTGAATTCAAATAAACCTGTAATTTTTTTAATATGACACTCTTCCACTGTTTCATCATTAGAAATTTTAGAATCTTGGTCAGATTCCTCTCTTTCAATGACTTTTACTTGATTGATTTTTGTATTTTTAATATTAATATTGGCCAAATGAGAATTTCTGCCACATTTATGGAATATCAAGACAGCTCTTTCAGTTCTGTTCTCCTTTCTTGGGTTCTCCGGCATAATTCTGGATTCAATAGGGGTCCTAGTCCAGATATTACCAATTCTGGTTTTATAAATTATATCTTCCTTTTTATTAATGTAGTCCTCTTTTTAACAGGGCTCCCCACATTTGTATTTTATATAATTTTCTAGTTCACTTCCACATTTCCATCATACATTCATTTTATTCATTGAGTCAGACATATCTGTGTGTAAAAAAGATAGTTTGTCTTTCTGTTTCAGGAACTAAGTAATTTGTTTCTTCTTTTACATAATGAAGGATTGCACTCTCAAAGGAGTTTTTCATTTTCAATTTACAGGAATTAACAGCCTATTTTGTTATTATTTCATATTTTCACCAAAGTCAATTATTCTTTCCATTACATTGCCTCATCTTGTAGTATCATTTCTTGAGATTCCTGCTAAACAAAAAGTTCCATCTTGCCACTATGAGTTCATCTGTTAATTTAAAGTCTTTCCGTATCATATCTATTTTTCTTATAAGTTCAATAGGATTTTATTCTCCTTCACCAGAGAATTTTGGCAATTATTAAAGTCTGGGAATATCCTTTGCAGCAAATGGAGATTTAGGGTAATCCCTTGGAAAGGGAGTCACACTTTCCTTTGGAGACAATTTCCCTTAGTTTAAAAATGTATAAAGCCTGGGCATATATGAAACAGGCTCATGAGTCTTATTAATTTGATTCACTTGTGAAATTATTTCCTCCTTCACTTTCTTCCTCCCATTATCACTTCCATCCAAGTGTATGGTAGAATATTCTGTGTTATGAGCTATCTCAAGAAAACAGTCATTCAAATTCATTTGTTGGTAATTGATGTGATTGATGGAAATAATATCCATTTAATAACTTTTTGCCTCCATTTTTCTCTCAATTCTGTCACATGTATAAGAAATAGACTCAATTCTTTAAGTTGTAACTTCACATCATTCAGTAAAATTTCCGTCATGGTTTTTTAATTCATCAATATTTAATATAGATTTCTTTAAGTCTTTATCAAAATTGTTGAGGTTAATTTTGATGGTGGAATGAATATTTGCAATTTCAAACATTATTTTTGTGAGAAAGTCCTATTCCTTGGCTGCAAACTTCATAAGATTCTTGGACATATTGAGCACACTGTTCATGGCTGAAGGCTTCAATTTGGGAATTCTTTACCCTTGGGGTTAGGGTATGTGCCAATGTGCTTTTCTTTTTCCCTTGTTTTTGTTTCTTTTGGGACCTTTCTGCTTTTTCTGAGGTCCCTTGGGATTGTCTTTGGGGTGTTCTGGAGTTTAGGTATAGCTGGCTGACACTACTTGTCCTTACCTTTCCAAATCTGGGGTCACCTCCAGTTCTTTCTTTTGGTTCACTGATAAAAAAAACTATGGTTCTTAAACCAATTATTTATCTCCTCAACCTTGTCCTTTCAAGAAATGGGGATTCACCCTCCTAACAGCTATATGTTCTTCTCCTAACCCAGAACACTCTTGATGTGTAAGTGAGAGCTCATTGCCCCCTGCAAAAGGGGTGGGGGCCCATTCTTTCTCTTTAACTTCTCTAAACAAGTTTTTGTACTGGGACTTATATATCTGTATGGCTTCCACTTGGAGATAGTTCATCCTTGAAGACAGTACTCTGAATACGTTCTGGCTTGGAATTAATGTCAAAATTGGTGGGTAAAGACCTTAGGAAATTGGGGCAACTCTGGAATCACCCAAATATGCCTTTCTTGTGGAATTTTTGACAGGTTTTTCTCTAATCTTACCTCTTCCTTGTCAAGAGCCATCTAGTTGGACTGAGTAGTTGCTTCCATTTCTGGTATGCAGCTTTTTCAAATCAATATTAGATAATTTAAGGATTAAAACAGAAAAACATACACCATTTTGAGGCTTTTTGGGTAAATATTCCTTGAAAATTACCTATCCTGGGAATACAGACTTTCACACTGTCCTCAGATTCTGGGCTGGTAATATATCTCTTACTAAGACTGTTTCCAGATGAAATGTACTCAATTAAATACACCAAAAATTAAAATTATAAAGACTAGATTATTTCTTTCATACTTTCAATATTTTGCTTCAAGTATTTCATTTTGATGTTAAAAATATATTCATTTTCGTAAAAATTAATATGCCAACATTTTGAAAAAAAAAATCATTCAGTGACACTCAAAGAGTAATTTTGTAAATCTTTGGATTTTAAGAATCCATGTGTAAAACAATATAAAATTAATCCAAATTCCTCAATGAAAAATATTGTAAGGGATTTCAAAGAATTAAAATCATCTTTTTTTAAAATGAAGAAAATTATGAAATATATTTTTAAATTCAAAAATATATTGATTGAGGGTTCAAGGTTCAAACATCACATCCAGGCCCATAAATGTAAGCTGTTTCTATGAAATGTTTAAGAATATTGCTATTAATCAGAAGTACGATTTCTGTTCTCATGAAAGGAGATATATAATCAATTTCCTAACTATTCCTTTTACTTTTTATACAATATTAGCAATTATAAAAGTAAGCAGTAATTGTCTACTAAAATGAATTACAAGATTCATTACTAAAACTTTTAATCAAAATAATATAAAATTATTTCAATTAATACTTATCTTTTCTAAGAATACTGTGGGAACTCCTCTTGTGTGGGATAAATGAGGAAGTACCTGGAAGGGGAAATTACAAGAAAACAGGTTTGAATTTCTGTTCAAGCTTGTAACCCTTGCTCTGCTTGTGTCAGAATAATCTGAACTGCCCTTCCTGAAAATGCTGAATTATCTTGACTTGAGTTCACAATCAATTTATTTTATTTGATGGTGGCTAGTCAGAAAAGTATATTCAACAGACTCTATCAGACTTTGTTTGATCTGTAAACAATGGCTTAGTAAACCTTAACACAAATAAATAAAGATATAAAACTGGGAAAATACTTTTTAATTCCTTTACTGAAAACAGTAACACCTTGAGGGATTTCCAATTTTGATGATAAAACTGTTGATAATATGATAAATAATAATAACAAAAACTACTATATTTTTTCAAGGGTTTAAAAATTTTATGATGATAACCTGGGATAACAGACACTACTATTGTTCAATTTACTACTGAGCTTGGCTACTGAGTAAAGAACCTTGTCAATGGGATGGATTTATAAAATAATGTATACCAACTGTTAACTACTATTATCTATAAAACACCCAGACAATGCTACTGAGCTTGGCTACTGAGCAGATTTAGGAATGGAGGTAGTCAATGAGATGAGTTTATGAATTAAAGTAGACCAACTGTTAACTACTATTAATTATAAATCACTCAGACAGTGCTACTGAGCAGAATTTAGGAATGGGGTAACAATATCAATGGGATAGTCAATGAGTTTAGTTTATAAATCAATGTAGACCAGCTGTTATCTACTATTAATTATATAAAGAACACTTGGACAGTGCTTCTGAACTTAGCTACTGAGCAATAATGGGATGGAGATAGTCAATGAGATGAGTTTATGAATTAAAAGTAGACCAACTGTTAACTACTATTAATTATAAATCACTCAGACAGTGCTACTGAGCTTAGCTACTGCGCAAAATTTAGGAATGGGGATGGGATAACTATACTTCTGAGCTTAGCTACTGAGTATTCCTAAAAAAATTAGGATAATGTGGATGGATGGAGGGGATTTCCCTCAGAAAAAATATTAAGAAGTTACGTTTTTGTGATGAGCCTCTGTCTAGGCCATGAGGAAAAAAGAATTGAGGGGGGGAGGGGACCTCTATTTATAGTTTTTGGGGCCTCCATGGGAGTGTCAAAAAAAAGGGGACTTAGAATTTCTCAGGTCTTCAATCTGGGTTTTTGACATGTGACCTGTATTATAAAATAAGGTTTGGTGGTGTTGGATCATGAGACCTGTATTTTCAATTGAGTTCTTGAAATTGTGGGGAAATTGTGGGGAAATGATGTCATTTGCTTATGTAATCAATTGAGTTTCCTGGAATCCTTATCTCCATGATTAGTAATCTTAGTTTAATTTCTGTTGATGATGTCCTTTATGATGTCATTGATTATGTAATCAATTGAGTTTCCTGGGATCTTAATCTCCATGATTAGTAATCCTAATTTAATTCCTGTTTATGATGTCCTTTATGATGTCATTGATTATGTAATCAATTGAGTTTCCTGGGATCCTTATCTCCATGATTAGTAATCTTAGTCTTAATTCCTGTTGATGATGTCATTGATTATGTAATCAATTGAAAGCCCTGGAATTATTATCTCCATGACCACTGTACTATAGGTTTCCTGTATTATCCTGTCTTTTTCTGTAACTAGGTGTCCTGTAGCTGTAACTGTAATACAGTATACCCTTGTGAAGCTTCTGTAATCTTGCTCTGAACCTTCTGTAATACTATTGTGATATCTCTACTGTCTAATCTCTTCTTCCTAGGCTATTTCCTTTCACATTTCAGACCATTTTACCATCTCTCCACACCCTAAATGTTGAATTTCTTTCTTCTAACATCACAATGACCATCTTATCATAATCATAAAATTATTACTAAGTTTTGAAATTTGCTTTAATCCCTTTTATAATGCTAGACTTCCTCAAAGGAGTCAGAGAATACAATACACCTGTACGTTTCTTGTTTCAATGATATCCTAAGCCTGAATTAAACACTTTTCCTAAATTTAACCCTCTAAATTTAATATTCATTTCCCTCTCAAAATTAATAGAAAGACTAATTTTCATCGAAATACCCAATTCTACCTTTTTGATATATAAATGAACTTTTAATTAATATTTATGACCCCTATTATGCTACAACTCTGCCCTGAAATTTAATTCCATGCATCCTCATTATAACTAGGACCTTCTGTGCTGTAGTATATGTTTGTTGATTTTTACTACCCACAATATTTAAAGAAAATTGAAGTAAAATAAATTAAGAAATAAAATAATATAAAAAATAATAATTGTTTTAGGTCAACCAATCCCTTGAAAGTTAATTCATCTGGGTGGTGCATTGGGGTGTCACATCATAGTTGTCAAGTTCATTTATTGACAAAAGGAATTTGTTGAGTTTTAATGGTGTTAGTCCTTCTTATAATTTATTTTGAAAAAAAATGAATACCTTAATATATTGGGAAAAGCCTAAGGAAAATTGAAAAATATTCCTGCTTAGTTTGTCCATTAATCCAAACTGGTACAGGTATACCACAATACTTGTCATGAATTATTGAAGAAAACTAAAAAAATGTAGAGAAAAAATTCATTAAATTAATAAAAAATCAATAATACTTCAAGATTACCTTGAAAAAACTTGTAAATGTCATTTGATGTATTATTTGTGTATCTAAAGAATCAATAGCTGATTTATAACAGTAATACAATAACTGATATTTTAATGCTAGTGGAAATAGTATAGTTCTTTGCTTTCACATCTTCATTATTACTTAATAAAGATAAAAAAACTTGAGGAGGATTTCAACTATTAGTTACTTGTTGGTATTAATGATAAGATGATTATGTCTGTAAAAAAGCAATAGTAGGCTTCTTATAAGTCCCCCAAGTCTCACAAAGGTTTGAAATGGAATAAATGGAAAAAAAAGTGAGTGGTAAACCAGCCACCTTGATTTTTTGAATTATTAAATCAATTTTAGTCAGTCACATACAATTATCATAATTACTCAACTAAGTCATTTTAGGTGAGTACCAGCCCATTTATGCTGAATGAATAATTGAATGAAAGCTTTATATCCTATTTTCCTTCAAAATTAGCATTTTTTTCCAAAGCTACAGATGTTTTGGTAATTTCATCACAGGTTGTAATGTCTGTAAATTCTTTAATATTTAGTTTTTCACATGAACTAATCAAAAATGGACTGTAGGTAAAATGTTTGATTTGAATAATGAAGTCATAATATTTTGGTTTTAGTTTTGATTTTCCCTTTCTCCATTGGTCCTGAAGCTTTAAGAAGTATGCATTAGGAATTGTATTTTGAATGAATTTTTGAATCGTTCCCTCATTTTTTAAGCAATATAGGCAAATAGCATAGAGATAGCTGGTTGAAAAGATTTAATCTCATGGATACTAGTCCCAAAAGGGTTGAAATTACTCTTTTTGCTTTTATTCATGGAAAATAATTAATAATGGACTTGGTTGAAGGAGTCAGAGCTTCTCATTACCTCCTTTTCACATCAAAACAGGAGCTTATTTGTGATTTTATCATGATTTAATGGAGCTTTAACTTGGTAAAAAGGTTCCAAAAAGGTTCTCATAGACTGATTGAGCCACCATCATCCATTTATTCAGGGTTTGGAGCTAGAAAAAACTCAGAGGCCTCAGAATTTGGGTACCCTGGCTCTCTTTGATGTCTCTTTCCCCCCTCAGCTATTTTCACATCAAAAACTATAATTCAGGCTTACAGACTGATATCCACTATTGGTGTACCAAAGCTGTATGTAAGAACACAGTAATTGTAGGTGCCAAAAACATACATAACACCATTCTTGGTGTATATTCACAGGGAATTTCTCACAATACCATTATTTTGGTGTTAAAATACAAAAAAGAAAGAAAATTTCACAGTTCCTTCATGTGGTATTAATGATGAGGGATTCAATTATTTTCCATATTAACACCTCATAGAGTTAATTTAAGCTTATTCACCTTGTGGAGCTACCCTAGATGAATTTTTGTGTAGAACCCAAACCTGGCCTTAAATCCTTGTATTTAATTACTCACAAAAACATCATTACCATTTTCCTATATTAAAAGAATGAATTTTGATAAATTCAAGATTTATGGGTTCTTTATACTCCAGAAGCTTCTACAATATCAGTTTTGGCCTATTTTGGTATATAAAATATACCTCAAGGTGCACATGTAAAGGAGGGACATTCAAACAGTTTATTGAAATTATTGATAGGAAAATGACACAAAAATTCTCAAAATTTCATCACTTGAGTAATGATTTCTTTTGAAATATTAAAATTTCTGATTGAATGAATCAAGATCTTCCATTATGATTGTAGTTCTTTATGAAGTTCTTGAAGTGGAACTCATCCTTGCCAATATTTCAGACCTTATGGTTTGGTCATAATTTGTTTGTGGTAAATATTGGTTCAATAAGCTGAAGGTATAGAAGAAATGTCTGAATCTTTAGAGTAAGAATGATAAATATAAGTATCCTTTGAGGTAGAAAACTGGGTTCATTTGGCTCTCAATTTCTGGGAAATGGTACTTTTTGATTGAGGCTTCCTCCTACTTTGGAATACTTTGAAATTATCTGAAATTTGGATGGGACACTTTTATTCTTTCTTTTCCCCAGGGGCTCTTTCTGTAGTTTTCTAGAACTCAAACAAAGCTTAATTATAATAAATTCCACATGCTCATGGGTTTTGAAAGTCTTAAAGGTAGTTTCTCATACCCAAAACACCACAGATTAACATATAATTAATAAGTAAAGAATAAAGTTTTTTGTAATTTAAAAATAAGTTTTTCAATGAAAGAAAAATCAAAAATGCTAGTTTTACAGGAAAATACAAAACTTAAAGAAACTGTCATAATTTCATTTTACTTGAAAAATTGAAGTGAAAATAAAATTCCAAAAAACATCTTGAAAATAAAAAAATCTTTAGAAAAAAAGCTAATATTATCTATTGTATCTTTTTGTTTAAACAATGGATTCCCCATGAAAATTCAGGTTGGGTCACCTCTGTATGAACCCTATGTAACTCAGCTCTGAATAATTTTAAGTTAAGGATTTAGTATTTTCTGTATTAAAATTTGATAATCCTTAAAATTAAAATCTGACTTGCACCACATTTGGTGTTATTAATCAATCTTTGTGTTAAAATTGAGGTGAGGTGTCTATGTTAGAAGCTATGAGGAATTGAAGTATTTTCAATTGAAATGTGAAAATTTCAATACGTATTACACCAGTTAGCTTAAGCCTAAAAATTATAAATTAATAATTACAGTTGTGTACTGCAATTCTTTAAATTAAATTGAACATGCAAAATATTTAGTATAATAAATGTGAAGGAATTAAAGAAACATAAATAGGAAATATTGAATTTTTTGAAAAATGAATCTTGCCTCCAAGGGTTCCAGAATACCCCAAATTCCTTGCTAAAGGAATGGGAGGCTGAAATCATTCAAAAGTTCATCTGATTTGGTCCAAATTTGAGTCACAGTGACAATGAGGTTTTGATACCAACCAGGGAAGTTTTAACTTGTTCCAAGAGGGTAAAACAGCTCAATTCACTATCAAAAATGTCTTAATCAATTGCAAATAGCTTTTATATTTTTCCTGTTCCAAAATATTTTCAATTAGACTTCATTTCTTCTTTGATCTTTACTTAACACTTAATCTATTTCAATTTCCATCAAAAAATACCTGATCTCTGCTGTAATATGTCTGAATATGTTAGAATATAAAGCTTATTAAAACAACTTTTTAATCTTCTTTTTTATATAATGAATCTTTTTTTTTGGAAGATAACTCTATAGCTTGGAGAAAGAATGGTTCAATCTGTTTCAATAGTTATAATCACCTTCCAAAATAGGAAAAATTTAATGATAAAAAATAAAAATACACAAATATTCACTTCTAATCTTTCAAAAAAAATCTAAAAATTAGGATCTCTGATTCAATTTCTTCTATTAAAGTTGATTCAAGACTGAAATACAAGAACTTTGGCCTCTAGCATTTCTTTTTTACCATTTTTACCCAGAGATATTGAAATGAAGGTTTTTTATTGAGCTAATTATGATATAAAATCGTTTATACAAGGAGTTTTAAGTCTCGATTAAATAAGAATTTTCTCAAACCATAAGAGCTGGGAAGGTAATTTTCCCACTTATAATAAAAGGCTGTTGATTTTCACAAAATATTTCCCAAAATGCTTTTAGGTGAGCTTTTTTTATCTTTTTATGACATGTAATGGTTAACTATAATTATAGATATGGAATAGCTCAAATTTATCTATAGCTTTTCATTTCCCTTATGAATTAATTCCATTATATTCTTTTTTGAATTAATAACACTCAAGATAAATCATTCTTTCAGAACCTGAAATTGAGTAAGTCAATATTTTTATTTAAACTTAAATAAAATTCAGTTTTCTCAAGATACCTTCAGGTTATCTTTTTTAATAACACCAATTTGAAAGATGTTCACTAGAGCATTTATTCAGTCAAAATATGTATATAAATACTTAAAAAGGCTATTACATAATGAAAAAAAATTTAATCTTCTTATTCTTTCTATTAAAAATGGTTAGAGTCAGTAATTTTGAATCTTCCCAAATTCAAAAATATACTTCATGGGTAATCGTCACTTATCAAAGAGTTAATATTTTGATTAAAGTAGATCTGGAGTTTAGTACCTTTGAGCTTTGAACAGCTTTATATTAGATGTTGGTTAAAATTATTAAAGATGATAGTTTTTTTGCTATTTAAAAACTCTCATTTTAAGATAGATCAGTGAATCAATTACTTGCCATTTTTACAAACTCTAAGAATAAGTCTTTGAAGTTCTTTACCAATAATTCAATGGCTAGAAGAAAATACCTCTCATATAGAATCAATAATCCCAATTATTTGGGTTTAATGAATATTGAATACCCCTATGAAATCATTTCAGTAGAAAACTATGGTAAAGCTCTTTTTGTGTGAAATATAAAAACAGAGTTCAATTATTATCAAGAAAATATACTTTTAGCTTTGTGGTTTATATTATTATTATTCTAAGAAGTCTTATTATTATTTAATTCAAAGGGGACATGTTAAATTCACCCTGAGAAAAGGGGGCACACCTGACAGAAGGTGTTACCTTTGGAAAATAGCTTGGACCCAGCTTAGTCTGAGCTTGAGGCTATGAGCTGAACCAAGCCAGAGCTAGAATTTTGATATTTTGTGATATTCCAAGCCATTTAAAGCCACTGGACTATGATAAGACTTTTAAGATACTTTCTTATTTTTTCTTTCATTAAGTAAAATATATTTCCTTTAATTTTCATTCTACTTAAAATTTGAGATTTAAAAAATAATATTCAATATTTTTTGGTAATACTCTTTAAAATCTAAACTAAATTGGGGCCTCAAGCTTGAAGCTATCCTTTGAATTGAGAACATAATTTGCTTTTTAAGCCCTCCATACAACGAAACAATGTTTTCATAACATGCAATATTCTTATTATTATTACCTTCCAATCATATATAATTAAGAAAATGATCCTTCATATTTCTTAGATTAAAAAGGTTCTTATCAAAAGAGAGCTATCTTGGGTTATCCTCTTGACTGGATTCATATATATTCTCAGCTTCCCTTACGCTCTTACTTGATATTTTGATATTGAAAAAATAAAAAAACTAGACACAATTTTTATTTTTTAAACTCTTCATTGCTAATAGAAAAAATAAAATATTTTTATCATTATAACGAAATTTTGTTTTCCAAATCCAAATTGTTTTAATTTTTTAGTTCTAGAAGTTGTATTGATCAGTGGTATCAATCTTATCACTTTTACACTGTATGATTTGTCATTTGTAATTTTAGACTTTTTATATATATTTTTCTTTAATTTTAATATTCTTTATTTTCTTTGTGAATTTTCAAAATAAATTTGGGAATTTAAATTTTCTTCATATGATTTTTTGAAACCTACATATAGGTAATGTAAAGGGGTTTAGTGTAGATTGGTTGGCAATTGTCAAAATGTCTACAGTATCAGGAGCTATGTAAGTCCGGCTACTGTTATTTTGACAAAGAGGTTAATCAAAAGAGTTTAATTAAACTTAATTTGATAAAAAAAATAAGAAATAATCCTCCTAATTAAACTGGGGAAGAATAAATTAAATGATAGAAATAAGAATAATCTGCACAAAAGAAGAATTATCCACTCATTTTTATTTTATACAAATCAATATTGGATGAAAATGAAAAATTCCCAAATATAATTATTTAACAGAAATATGTGAATAAATGATAAATTCAATTAAGAGAATATTCAACCCCTAAGCTTAGCATTGTTTTCATTAATATCACAAAGGTTTTTTCAAAGTTCATTTTAATTTCTTTTGAGTATGTTAAGTACAAAAAGACGCTTTTTTAATTGATCTTATTCATTTTTTTGAGCTTTTTGAAACACCTTCCCTCAAGAAAAATTCAAAGCTATTAGGGTGGAAAAACCAAAGGTGTTATGAGGGCTATGGAAAATAGTACTCTATATCTTCTCCACTCTTAATTCTTTAAGATTTAAATTTATCCTTCAACTAAATGAGAGCTCTATGAGAAATAGTACTCTATATACTACCCACTATTAAGTATTTAAGATTGAAATTTTTCCTTCAACTCAAGATTTTAAGCTAAAATCATTTGGGTTTTAAGATATTTTGGCCAAATGTTACCTCATTGAGGTATTAGAAACCCATAGCTCATTCATATATTCATCATTTATCAGCTTTCATTTGATAAAAGATTAATACCTTTTTATGAGTAATTAAATCCATGTATTTAAGTCCAGATTTGGATTATACACAAAAGTTCACCTAGGGTAGCTTTGTAGAGTTAACAAGCTTAAATTGACTCTGTGAGGTGGTAATATGGAAAATACTTCAACACCCTATCATCAATATCACATAACATAATTGTGAAAAGTTTTGTTTTTCTCAATTTCATGCCAAAATAATGGGAATCTGAGAAATCCAATATTTCATATACACTAAGAATAGTATTATGCATGTCTATGTCACTTATAATTACATTATTCTTACATGCAGCTTTGGTACACCCATAGTGGATATCAGTCTTTAATACTGAATTACTATTTTTGATGTGAAAATAGCTAATGGGGACAAAAGACATCAAAGAGAGCCAGGGTACCCAACCTCTGAGGTCTTTTAGGCATGGGTAGCTTTAAAGCTTTGATTCATGGCTTATCATGGCCCAATTAGTATACCAAACCTTTGGGGAGCTTTGGTACCAAGTCAAAGTCCCATTAAATCATAAGAAAATAACAGATAAGATGCTATTTTTGATGTGACAAGGAGGTTATGAGATACTCTTACTCCTGTAACCATGTCAATTCTTCATGGCTTTCCATGTAAAACTTTAAATCAGTAGTTGAAATCCTATTTTTACTAGTATCCATTCATTTACCTCATGGCAACCAGCTACAACTGTGCTATTTGCAATTCTACATAGAAATAAGGTAAAAAGCTCAAAAATTAATCAAAGTACAATTATTGATTAATCTTACTAAATACTTAAGGACCAATAGAAAAATAGATAATCCATATATAACTGTCAAAAACAATTATTAATTCATAATTAAAATATAGAGTCTTACTTACATTGCATTTTTGATGATTCCACTGAAATGCTGAATCTTCCAAAATTCACAGAAAATACAATATATGATGAAATTTCAAATAAAACTTATACATTTGATAAATTGATGATTATTTTGAGTTAAAAGAATTGACCTTTTTTATTCCTTTTTTTGTAACCATAAATGGGTTGGTAGTCATGTGAAATGACTTAATGAAGTGATTATGATAATGTTACACAACATCAAGTGATGTAATCAATTATCCAAGGAGTATTAATGGTTTCTCACTCTTTTTTTTGGTTTTCTCCATTTCACTCCTCTGTGAGATTTTTTCACTTACAAGGGGCTTCCTCTTGCTGCTTTTTTCCAAATCATCTGATTCTTCAATCATATCTTTAGTACCAACAAGTAAGTATTAGTTAATTCTTTTCTTGAGTGTTATCAATATTTTATAATCAATGAAAATGACATGAAATAATACAAATAAGCTCTTACCAATATTCCTTAACTATAAGCTATAGTATTACTTGTATAAATAAAATTTTCATCCTTTAAATCCACAAATATTCCATCAAATGACTCTACCAATTATTGTCAAGGCAGTTTTGGGACATTAGTGAGTGTTTTCTTTAATCCTTAAAGTTTTCTTCAAGAATGATAATTATAATTTTTCTTGAAAAAGATAATTATAAATCAAAATGACTTCATCTTATTTTAATAAAGAAGTTTTATCATTAATAATTCTTGTCATTCATTCTAGTAGACAATTACTGCTGAGTTTTATAATCACCAGTAGTGTATAACAAGTAAAAGAAATAACTCATTGATCAAGTATTTATTTGTTTTTGTAATGAATTATTTTATCAAATTTCATTAGAACATTCATATTATTCTTGCTTAATAGTAAATTATCAAGAGCTTCATATACACATCTTACAAATTTGGAATGTTTTTTAAACTAACTATATTTTAATTTGAAGTGATATTTTCATGTTTTCAGTCTTACTTTTAGCTCATATCAATATCTCTTCTTAAAACATACTGGCTTGAATTATACTTTAATTCCTTTTTGGAGAATTCAGGAAGAAAAATACTGCAAATAATTTTCCCAAATTATATTATAAAATTATATAAATTAGCTTCAAATATATTTCAATTGCCAAGTGCTATATAAAGCCAATAGTAACAATTGAATTATTCTATTTTCATTATAGATACCAAAAATTAAGTTTAGATTCACAAAACTTTCAAGACATACACTGAATAAATTTTGAGAAAAAAACACAATAGAAGTACATTCTTGTTCCAGCTCTATTTTTGGAGGAAGATTGGGGACTTGATTATTTCAAAAAGTGTTAGATAAATTCTATTAGTGTGGGAACTCCTCTTGTGTGGAATTAAAATGAGGCAGTTTCTAGAGGGGTGAATCACAGGTAACTAGTTTTGAATTGCTAATAGCTCCCATAACCAAGGGTGGCAAGGGTGTATTGTCTGCCCCTCCTAGGATACTGAACAAAATCTTCCTTGGAGCTCACAAACCAAAAATAAAATTAGTAAGTGGCTTCACAACTGCAGAAGGCAAAATTCAGAAGTCTCAGATGAGACCTATTCAATATATAATGAGAAATTTAATGTCAGTAATTTAGTTAATTTTGAGATTTTAATGAAATACTTTTCTGTATAATTTTTTCTTTTTTAGTAAAATTGGGGTGAGTGGTTTCTTCTTGGCAATAAATTTGGTAACATGGGCTATTTAAGGTGTTATGGAAAATTTTATGAGTTTTGATGAGGGTAATTTTGTTAAGGTAAAGTTATAATAGAGTGAAATAATTCTGAAAGGTTTGTTATTTTTTTACAAGTGGTTAATAACAAGATAAAATTGTATTTGTTGAAATTAAAAGGTAAGATTCTTTGATATTGTATTTTTAAAGGGGTAAGTTAATTTTAAATCTTGGTAAAAGGTGTTAATTTTACTAGGTGAAATATTTTAATAGAGTAGTAAGCCTAATATTGGGTACTGGATAATTTTTTTTATTTGAATACAATGTCACTGATCTTAGCTACTGGGTAATCTTAAGCACTATAATTCCACTGAGCTTTGCTACTGGGTAATCTTAAACACTATAATTCCACTGAGCTTAGCTACTGGGAGATTAAATTTACTATAGTATAGTGGACTACCTCCCAGGTGAGGGATGAATTATTCCTATGCTTCTACTGTGCAGGGGATATAATGTTCATGAGGTGAAAGAGCCTCTCTATTTATACCTTTTGGGAGCCCAGGGGGGCCTTCATGGGAGCTATCTTTTTCCACTTTAATTCCTCTTGATTCTATCATGTGAATTTATTTTGAGTAAGTCCCTTTATTTCATGGATCAGGTGATTTAAGGTTTGGTAATTATTTTTTCTCTGCACAGCCCCCATTGAGCACATGATTATCTTTTGGTGAGTTTATTATTACATGATATTCTTGGATTTTCCTTGTATGCATGAGGTGATTTCATTTTAGCTGCAAATTTTTCTTGTGAAAAGCCTTTTTTCTGTCATGTGATATGCTGTTGGTGGGTGCAGTATCACATCATGAACCTTTATTTCCTTTGCACATGTCATATTTTAGGCTTGGTGGAAGTGGCTGTTCAATTTATGCAGGTTTCATGGCTGTGTTTATTCTTGATGAACTTTGAAATGAGGTAAGTTGATAATCTCTTTCACTGGTGAATTTACTTTTGTGTATGAGATGATGTGATTTTTTTAGTTTGACGCATGCTGTGAATAGTCATGTGTTTGAGATTCAAATAAGAGTGTGTACTGAATGCCTCCTGTTGTAACTAGTTTTTACTTGCATGAGGTGATAAGTGGTGTCAAGAATTTTGATTCTTTAGCAGGTTTTAAGTGGGTTTACTGTGGATATAAAAGGTGGTGATGCTTGTGGCTGTGCTGTAAATGGCAATCAGGAAATCCATGGAGTCAAACTTTGAATCATGTGAGCTTTCTATGTTGAGTTCAGGGTTGTTGTCTAATTCATGCAGGTGTCATTTTATTTCTGCATGAGTCTTGTGGCTATAGAGGGGTGTAAATCTGGGTGGAGTGTGTAATTTAAAGGGTGGTACCTTATTTGTTGTAACTAGTTTGCTACATGCAACTTAATTTTTTACATATGCATAATGAAATTGAATAATTTATTTAAACACATACACTTCCCTTTGGTGCCTGTGCCATTGAATTATGAATTAACTCTAGTTTCTTGCTGTAAAACTGACATTTTGTTGTAAAGTTTGACTGTAAGTCTGCCTTTGGGTTGGATTTACTTCTGTTATGGGGTACTATGAGCTTGAGCCTGGTGAAAAAAATGGTATGGAATACCACAGTAGTTATTGAAAAATTATGGATCTGGTAGTTTTCTTGAATATCTAACCAATATTTACATTTCATGAATATTTGTATCTATATATATGACCTCCTCACTTTTAAGGTGTGTATATGAAAATTTGATTGAAAATAAACTACTTTTCCAGTCCTCAACATCTTTATAAGGTAAAATTTAATAAAAAACAGTAAATCACAAGATTTTGGAGAGAAAAATGCAAAAAAGATTTTCTTTAACTTTTTAGTATAAAAAATAATACTATAAAGATTTATTTTTTTAGCAACAATGAAAATTTATCCAAAAAATACTCTACAGGAGATATTTATGGCTAAAAAAGAAATTACTTCAAGAGAAATTTCAATTAGAATTAATTGAGCAAAGAGCTTCAGGAAATTAATATGAGAACAGAGTCTCTAAATATAATATTTCAAGAGAAAGCACACCCCAAAGTGACCAGAGTGAATTTTGAAACAAAGTCACAAAGCTAAAAGTAATGGAAGATTCTTTGATTCACGTTTGGAATGGTTAGAGGGTAAGAATGAGTATAAGAGTTACAAACAATCACTATAGTGGTTTTTTAACATGGTTAAAAGCTTTAAGATCATTCAAAATGGGTGGCTTTGGAATTTTATTGATTGTATTACCATTGTTTAAACTAATTATAAAAGGAAATATTCTAACATGAAGAGAAAAGTGAGGTAAAGAAGACATTATTTTTTAGCCACCAATTCTATTACTCTAATGAATTGTGAGAAACACACTGACACCAGAAATTCCAATTATGTTTTTTGGCCATTTTCCTCTTTTTTGGAGATTTTAGTCCCTTATACCAGACATTTCAATAGTAATAGTTGGTTTATAGCTCTCAGAACACATCAGAATGTATGTAAGAGACATCAAGGCCAGTTAAAACTATTTTTATTAAGTTTGTTTCAACTTAAGGGTAGTTTTACCCTTTTGGAAACAGTTAAAGCTTCCCTTGTTGGTATAAGAACCTCATGATCAATTGTGTCACAGACCCTGTGAGTAAATTACAAGCCAAAAGTGATGAGCTTTTGCATTAATCTTGTCATCTCACACCTTTCAGAAAGGAATTTAGGGAATTTTTGCACCCTTGGAGCAAATATTCCTTTTCCCCCCAAGAATTAATCTTTCCAATTCTATTTCTCTTTTATTCCTCATCATTTATTATAATTGTACTTAACAAATATAATTCAATTTGAAAATTACAGTACACTACTTTAATTATTGATTCTATGTATTTAACTCCAAGTTCACTTATGTAATACACATGCACATTTTGACATTTCAATTGAAAATTCTTCAATTCTTCATAGCTTCTGAATTATACACCACAACTAAATTTTGAAACAACAATTCATTATCAAAACACCATCTAGTTTGAATCAAATTGAAGTTTTTGGAGATTTTCAGATTTTCATACAGAAAATACTAAACACTTGATTTATGGTTATTTGGAGTTGAGTAACAGAATTTTCACCCAGAAGTGACCCTGCATAATTTTTTATGAGGAATCCAATGGTTAAATAATTTTCACATTCTTATTTATTCAAAGAAAATTTATAATAGTTTCTATTAAATTTTTTTCAAAAAATATTATAAGTTCAATATTTTTGATAAAAATTTATTTTTAATTTATTCTTTCATGTCAAAATATATTTCTATATTTTTTTAAATTTTAATGTAAATTAATTGTGAAATCTTCATTATCAATTTTTTTTTATATTCATCTTTAATTTTTATTTTTTATATCTAAAATTAAAATTTTAATACGTAATTATAAATTAATTGATTTTTTGTGGTCTTTTGAGGTATTTGAAAATACCTCTAAGGCTCACATCACTATTTTCAGGAATATTTATGAGGATACAACTCTTTTATTACTGTCCTTATTCCTTTCAAGTAATTCAGTTTCTTCATTATGTCTTCTTTCTAATTTTAAATTGATTATTTTCTCAATTTAATTCCCAAATTCATCATTAAATCATGCAGTTTTTTAGCTTAAGCACATAGTAGAATTTCAATTCATCCAGATACCTAAATAAAAATTTTACTCAAAAAATAAAAAATGATTATGAAAAATAAAGGAAAATTATTGGAGAGAAAAATATGCAGCCAAGAGGTTTTCTGAATAAGAGTTAGCTTATAAGATAGCTTAAAAAAATGAAATTGAGAATATTGAGAAATACAAATTGATTTTCCTCAAATTTTACATCCATAATTGAATTTTTTTTATATTTAATATCCAAGCCTGAGATACAAGAGCTTAAGAATACTCACCAATTATTTTCCTTCCCATACTTTTCCTCACATGGAATCTCAAAGAAATAATGTTAATTGAATAAAATCTAGTTTGGCTTGTCTTATACTTGAATTCCTTCTTAAAAAATCCAAAACATTTTCCTGGTGGATTATTTCTACTGGCCAAAATTAAAAGAAGGTGGCATATATATATTTGATTGGAAAGAAAGGCTCTTCATGTATAAAATATTTTTATAAAGATATCTTTTATTGTCATGAGTCAGAGCTATGCTAATAGCCAGGGATATTTAACCTCTCAATCTCAGGAGTTTTTTCAATTTATAGCTTTATATTATAAGAAAAACAATCTCTTACCTTGGGAAACAAGAAAAAAAAATCTTTTTTCCTCTTTTAAATATATTTTTTATAAATTAACAAACCTACTCTTCAGAAATTCTTGGACAAAATTCCAGGTATGATAAATTCAGAAGATATAATCTTACAATTAGCTTTTCATGAATGAAATAGTTCTTGATTAAGCTATTAATAATTTATTTTTCATTTCAAAATGTATAATATTTCTTTCATTAGAGGAAGAAAGAGAGAGATAAAGCTTAAGGTTCAATAAATACCTTCAAGAGGTATGATCTCAATGAAATATTTATCTTGAAATATTTGTAAAGTTTACAAAGGCTTTGACTGAAAAATTTCTCTTCTTTCAGTTTATTTACTTCTAAAACACAAATTTTTTAATCCTATGTAACCCAAACATTCTTCTCCCATAAAATGGATGAATAATATATCTTTACCTTGTTTCAACAGGAATTGGAAACTTTAATGTTCTTCAGTAAGTAATATTTAGCTATATAAAAATTAATATACATCAGAATTAGAAAATTTCTCTACATTTTTAGGAATTAAGCTTTTAGAGTTCTTACCAAACACTTATATTAAGTTAATTGAATTATAAGAGTGTGTCTTGAATATGTGGCTTTGATTTATTCCAAATATTTGATTTTCTGATCTCTTTTATTTTCTGTTTTCCAGCCTATATCCAATATTACTCCCATCTTGTTTTCCAAATGCAACATCTGCTATCAGGTGCGGCCAATTTTCTCATGGTTATTCGATTACATGATAATTTATTTGGATTAATTTATTTAAATTTGAGTTATGTACTTGATAATTTTTGATTAAACATATTAAATGGGAGTTTTCCTATTATTTATATATATATTTCCCTCTAATTCATGGATATGGGCTTTTTTGATGAATGAGAGATTTATCTTCTAGATAACCCTTGTGATATAAAATTTGAATCTTTTAGGTATCTTAAGATAATTAAGAAACCAAAAATACAAATTAAAATCAAGATTAGAAAAATATATTGAAAGAATTCACTTTTATCATGAATAATTTTATTTAAACATTAAAATTAAATTATATTTATACAAAAAAAAAACTCAAATAAATTAAATGAGAATGAGAATTTATTAAAGCATTGAGTTTTTTGAATATTTTTAGAAAAGGGTATTACAAAATAATTTTGAATATTTACCTTCAAATTTGAATATAACCTTAATACCATAATTGGATCACTTATTGGTATTTGTTGTAATTGGTCTATTAAGAACCATATAATTGGATAAAGTAATATTGGGATTTTCTTAAAGGAAAGCATTATTTATCTTGATATTTTTTTATTTGGGACATTTGGGAAGTTTTTTATTGATATTGACTTCTTTGAGTTTAGTAATCATGGAAATCCCAAATGATAATCACCTGTATAAACAGATAAAATGAAACTTTTGTATGGTTTCAATGAGTTGTGTAAAATATGTTAAATAAAAAACCTATTATTATGTACAAACTAAAGTAAGTAAAGAGCTAATTAATATATGGAGAAGATATTAAAGAAAATAAATTATGAGAAATAATAAATCTATAGGGAATATATTTTTTTAGAAAAGATCCTAATACAACTTTTAGTAAGAAATATAGATATCAAAAAACAGTATAAGTGATTTTGAATTGTTTTGGAAAAATCTGGGAAGATTTTTGAGAATATTCCATTTTCCTATTGAATTATTTCAAGGATTTTGTTCATTGAAATAATATATATATATATCATTATATTTATTAAGGTAAGTATTTTATCGGTGACACATATTAAGATAAAGTTTTTCATTATGGTGATGAAGAGCTCAATTATGATTGTGGTGACAGTGGTATTTATTAAAATTTCAATTATTAATACCCTAAAAGCTTGATTATAATCATAAATATAATATGATTCTAAAATAAAAGAAATTCTTACCTTATTTTTTGAAAAATATAGGTAGAACTGAAATAGTTTTAAGAAGATTCTAAAGAAGCTAAAATTACTGAATATTTATGAGCAAATATAATTGAAAAAACATCCTTTCAACAAAATAAATCCTAAAATGGTATTAAGATCAATTATTCAAAAATCAAAACAGTATAGATTATTTATTTGAATAATTATTTTAGTTTCAGAAAAATAATTAATTGATATGAAAATTTTTTTGAAGGTTTTATCTCTTAAAAATGACCTTCTTAAGAAATATTAAGCTGATTCAATTGAAAAAAGGTATTAAAAAGTTCCATCTGAAGAACTGAGCTCCAAGCTTGAATTTCTTTTTGTTACCAAAAATTTGGGTTTTAGAAAAAATTAATTCAGAAAATGTTTGCCTGACATTTTAAGCTCCATATAGAATTGTTTCTCCTTTAACTCTAATTCTTTTTCAAGTATTTCCTTTCAAAATAATATTGTTTTTATTTTTTCTTCTCTTTAAAAACTTTTTTAAATCTCTTTTAGTTCCCTTTCTTGATCAATCTTCATTTTTTTTTCCTCTTTTTCTTGAGCCCATTTTCTTTTATCCAATTTATATCAATAAATTATCAAGGAGATAAATTTTTATTTTAAGGTGTGTATATTAAACTTTGATTAAAAATCAAGTAATTTTCCTATCCTAAAAATCTAGATAAGATAAAATTATGTAAAAATAGTAATTTTAATAGTTTTCAAAATTGAATAAACCAAATTTATGGGTTTTTAACTTTTTTTTTTATTATAAAAACAATAATATCATTAATATTTATGGTTCCAAAAAAAAAAAATTCTTCAAGAGAAATTTCAATTAGTATTTATTGATAAAAAAAAAATTCAGGAAATTAAGAGAATAAAAACAATTTTTCAAAAAAATAAAAAAATAAAAATAAAAATAAGAAATAATCAAAATTAAACATAGTGAATTTTGAAATAAATTGGAAAAGTTAACAGTAATAAGAGATGCTTTAATTCACTTTTAGGGGGGGGTTCAAGGAAAAAAATAATGAGAAAGAATTACAAAAACAATTATAATAATTTTTTCAAATGGCTATAAATTTAAAAATAATAAAAAGATTCTGGTTTTAATCTTTTATTGATTGGTTTAAAAATTCTTAAGATATTTATTAATGGAAAATATTTTAACATGAAAAGAAAAGATGAGTTAAAGAAGACATTCTTTTAAAACCACCAAAATTCTTCCTTTTTTTTCAAAAAATTAAAATTTTCTCTCATAAGTAGTGATAAACATATTAAAAACACAAAAATCCAATTATGGAATTATTTAACCCGGTATTAGACTATAAATGGGCTGGTTTTAGCCATTTTAGTCCCAAAAACTAGCCATTACTATAGAAATAGTTAGTTAAGAGTGTTCAAAACATGTCATAATATAATGTGTGTAAGGACAATTTAAAGGAGTTGAAGATTTTTTGTTGAATTTATTGTAAGTTGAAGTTTTTTTTTTCACTTTGTTGGCAATAGTTAAAACTTCCCTGGTTGGTATTAAAACCTCATCATTAATTTAGTCACTCCAAGGTAAAATTGATGAGCTTTTGCATAGATTTTGACATCCCACTCCTATCAGAAAGGAATTTGGGGGGGTCAAGAGCCCTTGGAGCAATGATTCCTTTTCCCTCTCAAAATTTGATTATTTTCCTTTAATTCTTTCATATGTATAATATTTGAATTTTTACATATATAATTCAATTGAAAAATTACATTACAAAAATGGAATTTTAAATTCCTCATAAGTAATTTTATGTTCAGTTATTTTCATATGCACAAACATTTTGACATTTCAATTTCTAATATTTTATTACACATCACACCACAATTTTAACACCAAAAATGATGTTTAACATTAAATTAAATTTTGATTTATTTCTTTTTTCAATTTTCATACTTAAAATAATTTAAAACTTAATTCAAGCTTATTTAAAGTTAAGTTATATGAATTTCATTCAGAGGTAATCTAACTTAAAATTTAATGAGGAATCCAATAATGAAATCAAATATATAAGTTTAATTATTTGAAAAAAAAAAAAATTTATAAAGATTTTTATTAATTATTTTTTTAAAAAAGAATATTTTAATACTAAATTTATAATTGAAATTTTTTATTTTTTATTTAAATTTTCTTAAGTAAAAAAAAAAAAAAAAAAAAATTAATTTTGAAATTTTATTGATTTTTATAATTTTTATAAATAAATTATCATTTTAAATTTTTATTTTAAAATTTATCTTAATGATTGATTTTTATTTTTTTTATTTTTATATTTGTATTTTGATTCGTGGTCTTTTGAGTATCTGAAAAAAATTTCAAGGCTCACAAAATGAATGGCCTTCTTTCTGTTGGACCTTTTTATCTGGGGGTTTTATTTGGCCAAACAATTTTTCTTGTTCTTCTTTTTGGGGGGCTATAAGGCCCCTTTGGCCAAAAACAAATAAAAAAACTGGTTTAAAAAAAACAGAAGAAAATGGTCATTTTTGCCTTGAAATAATTTACAAAACCAACTTGGCCATTTAGTGTTGATGTAGCAAGGTTCAGAATCAATCTAGCACCCTGTTTATTTGACTAGGCATCAGGCATGCACAGGGTCCCAGGATCAATTTAGCAAAATTTTGGCATTGCAAAAAGCAACACCCTCTTTATTATTATCTGATTTTAATTTTATTTTATTTATTTTTTTGATCAAACTCCCACTCCACTAAAGAAAATATTACCAAGCATTATTTTTGAAGAATAAATAAATAAATAACAATATATATGAGGTGTCAAAAAAAAATCAGCTTTTTGAAGTAAAAAGAATAAAATTCTTTTTTTCTAATTTTCAATTTTTAAATAACTTGATTTATTAAAATTTTTCCGAAAAAAAACAACCAAAACAAATACTCGATCTCTGAATTAATGTCTAACTACTTTGTTTAACTAAAAAAACAAAGCAGATAAAAAAATCTTTCCTCCGAAGGGGTGAGGGGTCATGGTTCCACAAAATAATTCTCTTTCTTTTACTCTTCCCAACAGGAAAAGTACAGACTTTGTTAGTTTATTAGTTTTGAGGTAATCTTTATGCCCAACCAGATGAGTTTGAGAATAGAGAAACAGCACCTCCACTCGGTATAAGTGGTGATTTGTCGGCCTACAGGAGCTTCGAAAGCAAACACTTATTTTGCCAATTTCTACAATCAAGCAGCTATTAAAAAATCACTTTTTCCATCTAAATTGCATCTGGTGGTTTAGTGTTTCGATTGTCTCCAACAAAAACTTTTCTATAGCAACCAAAAATCAAACCTTCAAAAAAGTGCATAACTGTTCTATTTCTTGTTTTAACTACATGAAACTATTTTTATGGTACCATGATTTCTTTAACTCTTTTGTTTACAGTAATGATCTACCTCAAAAGAATCAAAAAAACAGCGTCTCAAACCGTGTCTTTTTTTCAGTTTTAGGACCACAAAAACCATTCCTTTAATTAGAGAAAATGAAAGCATCTCAAGATATAAATATATTCATAAGCACATTTAAAATGAGTTTTTTTGTTTTCAAATAATTTTAAAATTCTTGTTTTTTGAAAATTCAAAAAACTCCCGCCAAGAACACCAAAAAAAAAACAATTAAGGTTAGATACAAAAAAGTTAAGGTTTGTTGAAAATAACCAATCAAGGTGTTTCCTTTTACCAACCGCGTTGTAAATTTCCGCCACCTAGTATTCCACCTTGTCCAACTCCACTTAAATGATGATGATAAAAGTTTTGGTTATTTTGATTTTGGGACTGTTGTAGTCTTGTTCCAATACTTCCGCTACCATTAGATCCAATTGAATTAGCTCCGATTCCACTTGATTGAGACTGTAAAACTCCAGGAAAATTATATTGAATTCCTTGCGCGCCACTATTTTCATTAGTTGATGTACCAACACTTGCATTAGGATGATACCCAAATGTTCGGTTATTCATCATATGATTATTGAAGCCATTAGTACTCAATGAAAAAGGACCATGAATTTCATTGATTACAGAATGATTATTTCCATCACTTTGCATCATGCCTAAATTATACCCTCCGTTGTTATTAGCACCATTATTGGCCATTCGAATGTTAAGAATAGCCGGGTCTTGAAATTCTGTGTGCATTTCACTTGTTGATGGGTATTGACCTGGTAAACCAAACCCGGACCCGTTAAGATCAAGGCGGCGTTCACGAGAAGAGTGGAGTGAATGATTCAAATGGTCATGATGATTAGTTGTGTGAATGTGGGTGAAAGATGTAGGGCTGAGGGCAGCTTGACGGCCAACATACGCCATCCGGTCGTTTGCCCGACTTGATTGTATACTCATAGCTTCTCGTGGATGAACATTTGATAGGGGCTGAAAGGTAGTACCTTGAACGTCAATTGATTGAAGTCCACTACCAGGTCCAACTCCGGGAGATCGCATTCCTCTTGCAAGCGCTACAGGAAGTGCATTTGCCGAATAGGATGCAGCAAGGTTGACGCCAGGAAAGAGAACAGATGCATCAGGTGCACTATCATCAGGAATGTTATTTGCAAGCTGTAATGAAGAATCTTGAGGGCGGGCAATCGAAAGTGAAGTTTGCCTGGGGATCAGTTGCGAGGCATTGACGTCAATTTTCGAATTTGTCTTTTCACCGGCATTCTGACCTGAAAATATACTACGAAGCGGTGAAGAAGAAGCCCCAGAAGTGGCCAAAGATGTCTTTCTCGAAGATTCTGACCTAGCGAATCCAAATCGCGAGCCACGACGATCATTCAAAGAGCTTTCAACACCTCGGTTTGACGAATCTTGAACGTCAAATAAATCTGAGCTTTCCTTGACTCGAGTAGAAGGTGGCAGGTCAGTGTCGGCAAATGGATTAAATGTCCCGGAGTAACCAGAAGGTGCCAGTAAATTGGAAGAGCCAATCGTTCCGTCGGTGAGATTACCGAAAATTGAGAGCCGAGCTCCATCGAAATTGGGGGAAAAACTAGAGAGGATATTGAGATCTTGAGATAGACGAGCAGTAGGAAGTTTCTCTTTTTCCAATGGTTTGGAGCCAAGGGAACCATTAACGTCAAACGTACTACGCCAAAGAGTGGGATCGTGGGTCGAAGTCTGAGATGGTAAGAGGCCAGGGGGTAATGTTGCTACGGGCCGATTGAGGGAGGAGATAGGTGGCGCAGAGCTGCTAGAACCTGAAGGTTGTGAGGTCAAACCAGGAGGAAGTAAACCTGGAGGATGAGAATTGTTTGATAATAGATGAGATGGAGGTTTAGGACTAGCAAGTGGTGTAATGGATACTTTTGCAGAATCAGACGAAAAACCAGAGTTAACAACTTTACCGGAAACTGCGATTGTTTGTGAATTCTGATGAGGTTGAGAATCATGAGAGGTTTGATTTTGTAAAGTTGATGGTTTTGTTGAGCTATCTGCTAAAGAAGTGGAGTCTAAATTGGTAATTGAAGAGCTGGAGGCAGCAGCATTATGACCCGACAAATTATTTAGCGGAGAACGTTCCGAAGACCTTGATCTGGGTTTAAGAGGTAAGGAATGAGTCGATTTGACTGAAAGTGGATCGTGGGGTTTGAGTGGTGGTTTTGAAGAAGTTGAAAGACCATTTGGGATGGGATGATTAGGAGTTGGTGCGTGGGCTGGAGCAGGAGAAGCAGGTTGACTGGTAGAATGAGATTTTGTGGCCCAAGAAGCGCTTGCAGGCAATGCGACACCAGAAGGCATCGGATGAGCAGAGGCTGAAGGAGTAGGATGAATTTGATTAGTGGCAAATGGTGATTTAGAAGATGGATGACGATGTTCACTTTCTTTTTGAGCATGTCGACTAGAAAGTATCACAGTCAGAATCTAATCTATTATAATCCAAGTAGGTATATTGAGTCGTGATGAGGAATGGGAGGGGAAAATGAGAAGATGTCATCGTACGCGGTAGACATTTCTTCTCTAGCAGCCGTACCACTACCCTCTACCTCTTCAGCCAGTTCATGAGCACCGGTACAATTGTCATTCATACACTTCAGACCCCTCAAGAAAGATGCGCAATACTTTGTACTACCTAAGCTGGCCTTTAGTCGATGGCCATCAGGAAGAGTTGTACCATCGATGCCCTGAATACACGCCATAGCTTCATTATTCCGAGTGAAGTTGATGTAAAGGTTAACGTGTTGATAACGAGGATCTGGTGTGTAAAGGTTAGTAGGTCCAGTACGCCTGGACATGAACATTTTTTGAATTCGACCATATTGAGCAAATAGCTCGCTAGTTTTCAACTGAGCCAAAGTCTAAAATGATGAGATGACACCAAGGATGTATAAGTCAACCCGATCTTAATAAAGAAAAGAAAAAAGATGATGGAAAGAGTATTCAAAGCTTACGTCTTGATTGGCGATCTTTGTAGTGAGGCCTTGAACATGAACTTGATTTTTTTGCTTCACACGAACATTGGCGAGATGTTTTCGATTAACTAACTCGAGATCTTTTCTTTCCTTCTCACGTTGTTTTTTGGCCTGTTGAAGACGTTTCAATCTTGAAAAGATGTAAAAGAAAGTAACATAATAACCAAATCGAGTCAAAAGCAGTTCCTTGACATTATTTTAAGAGTTTTGTAAGGACCTACTCTTCAGGTTTCATTGGTTTGAACTCCACTACACTATCGTCATACTCCTTTCGACAGCCTGGACAGCGACTATTAAGATCTTCTTTGATATGGTGCCAACAAAACCTGCAAATCTAAGATTGATGAAGATGAGTCAAGGAAGAAAATTCAATGAACTAATTTTCTGAAATAATGATACAAGTTTTTTAACTGACCCTGTAGCCACATGGGCAGGGACGAAAGTTCAAGTCGGAAATGTCAAGTTCTTCCATGCAAAGTGGACAAAGGTCTTCATCCTAAATAAAGGAACTGATCAATGAAAGATGAAGGCGATGTAGAGTTAGATAGAAATATCACCCTACCTCCGTCTCAAAGGGCTGATCGATTTCTGGCCACGGTGGTTCATTTGAGGCCTCATGATTTGACATTTGAACTGGAGCCAGCGTGAAGGAATCTTTCGAGGTTTCTCGATGAGAAAAGCGAAGTTTCGGATGAGACGAAGCCAAGCTGGATGATGGACGATCTCTTGGAAGCTCAGTGGTGGAATGAGATTGACGATGACGACGACGATGGTGTGATTTTAAAGAAATCGAGAAAAATTAAATTCAAAAATTGCAAATCAAGGCTGAAGAGGAAAAAATTAAGCAACTAACTCAATTTTCATCAAAATTTTGATATTTTCACTCAAAAATTTCAAATTTTTAACATCATCATTCCTCTCAAGAAAATCTTGGACAAGTTTCTTGCTGCCCTTGACTTGGGTCTTGCTAAAATTGACTCTTTTGGGCTAAAAAAGCACCTTGATTAGAGGAACTCAAGAAATTGATTGATATTTTGAAGGCAGAATTTGATGGAAATCTTGCTTTGATGGAAAATATGCTTGATATTTTTATGGAAAAATGAGCTGGAGGTAAGTTGGAAGAAGATTATCTTGAATCACAAACTGAAAATCAATATGACTTCAAAACATTCATTAAAAATCATCTTCAATTTATGCCAATTCTTCTTTTGGAAAGCAAGATATCCCTTAAAAATTTGAAAATAGCTTCTTTGATATTTCATTTCAAAGATCAAATGATCAATTAATTCAGTGTAGCTAAAGCTCTGTCAATTGAAGAGTCTGAGCTATCTCTACATAAATGCTATCTTGGGGCTTAGACTCACAAAAAGTCTCAGATGAATTGGCCAATTAAAACACAAACTAACTCCAATATTCAAAGATATATTGATTATTATTCTTTTGACTTTATTTGAAATATTCAACATCAAACAATTAAATAAGAATAAAAATTAGTTAAATTGGTCCTCAAAAGTCCCTTGAGTGGGTGTGATAGTAATCTTGGTGAAAAAGAAAATATTCATAAAAAGTTGGTTGAAGGATTTTTTTAAAGGGTTGAGTTTTGCAATTTTTTATTTAACTGCTAGGATGTTAACACCACCTGGTCCTGTGGCCCAGCTGCATAAATTCTCATAAATATATCCACATATTGCATATCCTTACTTTCTAGTATAAATAATAAATATGTCAATTTTTGGACCAATATTTTGATGAATTATTTTTTCATTTATTTCATTAGAAAAAAACTTCCCAGATTCATTGAAATACATGAATAATGGTTTTCAAATAGATATTTAAGTAGGTATTGTCTTTTCTTCATTGATAGCACTTTTTTCTTTAAAGAAGTCATTTTGGAGAAAATAAGTTAGACTTGATAAAAAAAACCTTTCATTAAAATGTAGTATAAAACTGAAGCCTCATAAGGCCTATGAGAATGAGAAAAGCTGGATCATTTATTTTTTTTGACTTTTATTGTGATTTTAAACCCAATTCAGAGAGAGTAAAAATCTATTAGAGCGTTGTTTCTCAATTCAAAATTACTGACTATTTTTCAAATTTGGTTTGATATGCCCCATATTGAATTTTTCTCCTTTTCTTGAGGGCCTTCATTCAAACCCAATTATTCTTTCACACTTAAAACTTGATAATAATTGAAGTTCAAAGGATAATTTTTTAGTTTTTACATAAATATTGTTAAAAATTATTGAGATTTATTATTCCTAATTATTTGAATTTGAGGTTAATCTTCCAAGAAAGTAAAAAGTAATCGTTCTTTTAATGGTTTCTAATATCCACTCAAAAATGGTCAAAAATATTTAGAAAATTAAGAAAACAATGCTTTGGATGAGGCTTTCCTTTTAATGAAAAAAAATAGTAAGCATGACATTTAGATTTTTTGAAATTCAATATGAAATTCAAAATTTGAAAGAAATTTAGAATTTTTTTTTTGAAACTTTTTCAAGATCTTAAGAACTGAAAAATAATTTCACTGATCAATTAATTTCCTCCTTACTTTGAAGTATCATTAAAAGCAATCATGATAACTGTTCTTTTATTAATCAAATATTTCCATTTTATGGTTGAATACCACAATGAATTATTTCTTCATTAATTTAATTTTAGATTCAATTAATTATAATGAATATATGTTCAAATAATATAAAAAATGTACTGCAAAATTTATTTCTGATATGAATAGAATATAAAATACTATTTCACTTTTGACTATGAAGTATACTCAAACTAAATAGACTAAAATCTGTTTAAAGTATATATAATTAAGCTAATGTCCAGATATTTAGTAGGAATTTAATTCAGAAACTTATGACAGAATATTAATAAAAGTAATTGAAAAATTTTCTTTGGATAATGTGATAAACTAAAATACCAAATTGGAAAATATTTAATAATAAGAAAAATTGATTTTGAAAATGAACTATCAAGTATCTCATTTTATGAAAAAAGTGGAATATTTTTTCTCTCTCAAATAATGATTTAAAATAAACTTAATAATTCCACTTAAATATGTTTCTTGATGAAATAATATGATTTCATTAAAGATAGAAAAGAGAAATGCCAAAAATTTCCGCTTTAATATTTTATTTTAATTCAAAAAAAAAGAAATAAATAAATGATAATCCTTTAATTTTGATCTTTGACCTATGAATATGAGAAATTTACAATCTTTACTTTGTTATTTCCAACATTAATTTCATCTTAAAAACAGAAAACAGAAGGAAAAAACAGTTTAAATATGCAAAATGAGTGCTTTCCTTTTTTTTAAATGAGGATATAATAATAAAGAGTCCTAAAGATTGAATTTCTTTTTTGAATAATATCTATTTTACAATTCTTGAGTAAAAAACATCACAAAAACTGCAAATATTCAAATTTAGTTTTCAAGAGAAAAATATCACCAGATTTTCTCAAATCAATTAAATCATTCTGAATTTTTATAGCCAAAAGAAATAAAATGTGAAAAAAAAACTTCATGTAGAATTCAAAATCAAATTTAATATACAATCAAGTTTATCATTTTTCAAAAGGAGTGGAAATGGGTTTTTGAAGTCATAGCTACACTTTTACAGTAGATTTTATTTTTTAGTCTCAAAGAAAATAACCTCAACATTGAATTCTTATGAAGAAAAAAAGAGAAAAGTAACCAAAAAACTTCTGAAATCATACTTAGCATGCTTTTTTTTTTAGGTAATTCAAAAAATTTTCAGAATTATTTTTAATGAATCACATTATTTACCAGAAATATAGAGAAAAAACCTTTACAGAAAATGTGAGCCTTAGAGGTATTTTTATATACCCAAAATACCACAAATAACAAATCATGTTATAATTATGAATATATTTATTTATTGATATTATAAAAATTAAAATAAAAATATAAATATAAATTTTATATACAAAATTAAGATTTCAAATATAATTCAAAATTAAAAATACATTGAAATTTAAAATTGTTAAAACAAATTTTTACTTGAAAAAATTAATTAAAAATAAATTTTTAACAAAAATATTAAAATTAAAATATTTTTTTTGAAAATTTTTTAAATATAAATCAGTATAATTTTTTATTAAATAAATAAACTTATGAAAATTATTTCACCATTGGATTCTTCATAAAAAAAATAAGGTGGGGTCACCTCTGAATGAAATTTCTGTAACTCAACCCCTAAATAATCTTGAATTAAGTTTTTAGTATTTTCTGTATAAAATTTGAAAACCCTCAAAACTTTAATTAAATTCACATCACATGTGGTGTTAAACATCAATTTTTGTGTTAAAATGAGGTGTGGTGTATAGTTTAGAAGTTATGAGGAATTGAAATATTTTCAATTGAAATGTCAAAATGTGTGTGTGTATTAAATAAGTGAATTTTGATTTACATATGAGGTATCAATTATTACAGTTTTTTGATTCAAGACTGAATTTAATTACATATGTAAACTATAAGTATAATAAATGATGAGGAATTAAAGAAATAATAAATTGGAAAGATTGATGCTGGGGGGAAAAGGAATATTGGTTCCAAGGGTGCCATACTCCCCCAAATTCCTTGCTGACAGGTGTGGGTTGTCAAAATTTACACAAAAATTCATCCTCTTTGCCCTGGAATTGAGGGACAGGGTGTGTTACTCACTTGATGATGAGGTTTGGATACCAACCACATCAGTTTTAACTGTTTCCAAGAGGGTAAAACTACCCTTAACTTAGAAAAATATTAATAAAAAAAGCTTTGGTTGGTTTGGAGGTCTCTTACACACATTCTTATGTGTTTCTAAGGCTTGAAACCAGGTATTACTATAAAAATGGCTGATTTAAGCGTTCAAAATTGCTAAAGCCAGACAGCCCTTTTTTGGTCCAAACCAGGGTTCAATGATGCCATAATTGGCTTTTCTGTTTTCAGGGCGTTTTTAACAACCAACAAATGTAAATTTTACTTTTTGAGTAAGAAAATTGATGGCTATAAAAGAATGTCTTCTTTGCCCCACTTTTCTCTTCATGTTAGAATCTTTTCCTTTTATAATTTATTTAAACACTGTTAAACCAATCAATAAAGGACTTGAATAACCATTTTCATATAATTTTAAACCTTTTAAACATGTGAAAAAAATCATTAAAATCATTTTTTGTAACTCTTATAATCATTTTTACCCTTGAACCACCCCATAAGTGGATTAAAGCATTATTCATCACTGTTAGCTTTGTCACTTTGTTTCTAACTTCACTCTGGTTAATTTTGAGTGTATTTTCTCTTTAATAATATTTTAAAGAATTTGCTCTTATATTAATTTCCTGCAGTATTTTGCTCAATTAATTCTAATTGAAATTGCTCCTGAAGAAATTTTGTTTGTAGCCTTAAATATATTTTTTAGAGTATTTTTGGATTAATGTTTATTGTTGATAAAACAATAAATCTTTCTATTTTTATTTTTTTATACTTTGAAACTTGAAAAGAAGAAATTTGGAATTTTTCCTTTTAAAAATCATAAAATTTACCATTTTTAATTGAATTATACCTTATACAAATTTGGAGGACAGGAAATGTACTTAATTTTTAATCAAAGTTTCATACCCACACCTTACTTTTGGGGCCCAGCTGTGATTTTTTACCTGTGAAATATTTTTTTTACTTTTTATTGTTGTTTCTTATATTGTAAAATTTAAAAATTCATAAAAATTACTTATATTTCAAATGAAAAACATTCAAAATAAAACTTTTTTATATTATAAGTGAGGCTTTATTTTTTCATTTCTCTTTTGATTTGTTTTTATATAATTAATTGCTTTCTTCATCAATTTTAGTGTCTGACAATGTGGTAATACATGATAATATTGAAACTGCATCAACAGTTACTAGCATAATTCCTGCCAGTACTGCCAATTCTGACTATAATGGCACAGTTATTATAACTCAGAACAACCAAACAGAGCCAATTTCTTCTGAATTAATTAACTTGCACTGAGGTAATATCCTTCAGAAAGCAAAGAATTTGGCCAATAGTACGTTTCTTGATGTAAAATGACTATTTTTAAGCTTTTTAATCATAAATATGCCTTCAACCAGATCAGGAGCCAGCTATAACCCCTATATCAGCTCACAAGAAGGTCAGAGATGTTATTATGGTAGAAGCCAATCAGTTACAGAAGAAAAAGGGTCAGTAAATGAATCCCAAAATGATAAATCATGCCATTCTGAAGCTGAAAATACTGTTTTACCTTCAAATGGAGCTGAAACCGCCACAAGAAGCCTCAGTGGAAATTTACAAAGCCAGCCAGAAGGCATAAAACAAATAATTGCAGCACAAAGAGTACCAAATTCTTGCAGATCTGTGGAAAAACTGTGTAAGGTGTGGATATGAAACTTTGATTAAAAATCAAGTACTTTTCCTGTCCTCAAAATTTGTATAAGGTAAAAATCAATTAAAAATAGTAATAAATATTATTTTTACGAGAAAACATGCCAATTTTATTTTTTATAACTTTATTAGTAGAAAACAATAATATTATAAAGATTTATTGTTTTACCAACAATAAAAATTTATCCAAAAATACTCTACAAGAGATATTTAAGGCTACAAAAGAAATTTCTTCAAGAGTAATTTGTATTGGAATTGATTGAGCAAAGAACTTCAAGCAATTAATTAAATAACAAAGTCTTTAAAAAAGAATATTAAAGAGAAAACACGCCCAAAAGTGACCAGAGTGAATTTGGAAACAAAGTGACAAAGTTTACAGTGATGAAAGATGCTTTAATTCACTTTTGGGGTGGTTCAGGGATAAAAATGATTATAAGAGTTACAAACAATGAATATAATGATTTTTTCACGTGGTTAAAAGGTTCAAAATGATATAAAAAGGGTGGTTGGAATCTCTTATTGATTGGTTTAACAGTGTTTAAACTAATTATAAAAGGAAAAGATTCTAACATGAAGAGAAAAGTGTGGCAAAGAAGACGTTCTTTTATAGCCATAAACTTTCTTACTACAAAAGTAAAATTTACTCTTGTCAGTCGTGAAAAACAGTCTGACAACAGAAAAGCCAATCATGGCATCATTGAACCCTGGTTTAGACCAAAAAAGGGCTGGTTTAAGCCATTTTAGACCCTTAAATCAGCCATTACTATAGCAATACCTGGTCTAGAGCCTTCAAAACACGTCAGAATGTGTTTACAAGGCGTAGAAACCAGTTAAAACTGTTTTTAATAACATTGATTTAACTTAAGGGTAGGTTTACCCTCTTGGCAGCAGTTAAAACCACCCTGGTTGGTATCAAAACCTCATCATCAATTGACTCACAGACCCTGTGACTCAATTCCAGGCCAAAAGTGATGGACTTTTGCGTGAATTTTGACATCTCATGCCTGTCAGAAAGGATTTTGGGGGTATGGCTCCCCCTTAGAGCTAGAGTTCCTTTTCCCCCCCAATTTCAATCTTTCCAATTTATTTTTTCCTTTAATTTCTCATCATGTATTATACTTGTAGTTTACATATGTAATTCAATTTAATTGTACAGTAAAATACAGTAATAATTGATACCTCATATGTCAATCAAATTTCACTTATGTAATACATGCGCACATTTTGACATTTCAATTGAATTCAGTTGAAAATACTTCAATTCCTCATACCTTCTAAACTAAACACAACACCTCAATTTTAACACAAAAATTGATGGTTAACACCACATGTGGTGTCAATTCAATTAAAGTTTTGAGGATTTTCAACTTTTGTATTGAAAATACTAAAAACTTAATTTAGGCTTATTTAGAGTTGAGTTACAAAAATCTCACTTAGAGGTGACCCCACCTAATTTTTTATGAGGAATCAAATGGTGAAATGATTTTTATATGTTTATTTATTGGATAAAAATTTATAATATATTTTATATAAATTTTTACCAAAAATATTTTAATTTCATAATTTTCATTAAAAATTCATTTTTACATAATTTTTACAAGTAGAAATGAATTTTCATAATTTTAATTTTTATTGTAATTTTATTTTTAAATTATGATTAAGTTTTTATTTTTAAATATGAATTTGCATTTTATATTTCAATTTTTATTTTTATAATATAAATAAATTTATTTTATTTATATTTGTATTTTAATTTATCATTTGTGGTCTTTTGGGTATATAAAAATACTTCTAAGGCTCACAAACTGCATGAGTTCTTACCTGACTGTGATAAAATTTCTGGGCCATCCCAACACTTGAAGCTTACTCAATGGATGGAATCCATTTATGGAAAAGAAAAACATGATGATTTTAACAACAGAATGGAGGAAAAACAACCCTCCACCACCCAAACAAGTTCCAAAACCAGCCCCAATAGCCAGTAGCAGCAATTACAAAATGAAAAAAGCAGCCAAAAGCTCAAAAAAAGGGCAAAGGGAAGGCACCAGCCCCAAAAACATACAGCCAGGGATACAGAATCCCAAATATTCAACAGGATGCCATGAAAATGTGTTTCAGAGGGCCAGAACCATGATGGAATTACAGAAAAAGGAGGAAGCCATATTAAAGTATCAGAAGTGATTTATGATATTTTTGATTCTATCCCAGAATTGTATGAAGCTATGACTGATGTAAAAAGTCATATTTGTGATGAAAATTCATCAATTTGTAACACTCTTAAAACAAATAACTTGAGTCTGAGCCAAATCAATGAAACACTTATGTGTTTTGAAAAGGCTTTAAGAACAATTAAAAAATCCAATAATGATAATTCTTTTGGCAATAAGATAAATGAATAATCTGCCATCATTAAAGAATTAACAGACAAATATTCTAAGTTCAATATTGATGACATAATTCAAACAAAAATTAAGCAATCCATAAATATTATAAAGACAGATAACAAAAAAGTCCTTGACGGCATTTGAAATTCATTTACTGAAGTAAAGACATATACCATTGCCTTGAAAATGTGTTTTGATGCTTCACAAGAAGAAGTATCAAAATTATCAATTAAATTGAATCAAGTCACTGCTGATAATATAAGACAGACAGAGTTATGGCAAGAGCTTACACATAAAGAAGACATGTATAAAATTGAAAGAATAAATTTAATACAAGCCTTCCAACATGAATTCAGAAATTCCCAAAGGTGTAGAACCAGTAAAATGAATGATATTGAACAATTACTGCGCACCTTACCAATCATGTCTATATCTCTGAATCAAAATGAGGGTACAAGGAATTACCACCCACAAGTATTGAATGTATAAAATTCACAATCAAAGAATGGATTTTCCACTTCTTTCCACAAATTGGAACCATCAATGGACCAAGAATTCTTGAAAGAAGTACCAAAAGTCAAAGGATGGCCTGACTTCAGTGGTGAAGGAGAGTATGACCATATGGAATTCATCAGAGGTATTGAAATTATTAAAGAGGATTTTGAATTACAAGACAGATTGGTAAAAGAAAGATCAACACCTTGTTTACCAAATCAGCTCATAGATGGTATATCAAATTAAGACAAGCACATGGAAACCAAAGTTGGACTTGGTGGAAAACCCAAATTATTAATAAATGGTCCAATGATGCTTGGAGATTCAAGGTGAAAACGGCCTTTGAATCTGCTAAATTTAATTCTGACAAAGACAATACTTTACCATTCTTTTGCCAACATAAAGACATATTAACAGCATTATATCCTGAAATTTCAGAATTTATGATTCACACAAATATTGCAAGACAATGTGGAGGTGACTTGGAGAATTCTGTCAAAATCAGGACTACTGAACAATCTTCAGCAGAAGATTTTATAAATATATTAGAAGAAGTAACCACAAGAACCAGAATTTCTTCTAGTAGGGTGGATCTCAAAACAAGGTTTAATACACCTTGGATAGATTCTGTGAGCAAAAGTCCTAAAGAAAACTTTATTAATATAAAGTATAAATATACAGATGTAATCAGACAGTGCCATATTTTAGAAATAACCACAAATTTGGCCAATAAACGTCCAAAGGAGGAAAGATCAATGGAATTGACATTTAGAAAGAGCCTGATGTTGAAAAAGATGATGTAAATGAAGAAAATTCAGATGGTAAATAACCAATATTTTCTGAATCTTCAAAAGATATAGTGAATATCAATGTCACATTTGACATCATGGAATCTTATTCCCACTTTCCACACTAGAGCAAAAGAAAACTTGATTTGTCAAAAATCTAAGATTAACAACTCATTCAAACAAAACCAAACAGGGGAAAAGGCTATACAGCTGGTGATTTGGGTGTAACAGAAGTGGTAATTGATAACAAACCCACTGAGCTTTTACTTGACCAGGAGCCTTCTGCTCATGTGCTGGAAAATCTTTTCTTAAGAACTGTGTACCAAATTTTGAAGATCAATCATTAATAATTGATGGCATAAAATTCAACAGTGCAAGTAATCCAATAAAAGAATTGGGCATATTTGAAACTGATGTCATATTTCAACATATCAATGGAAATTTAAGAATTAATGTTTAGCTTTTTGTTATGGAAAACTGCTCCAGTACCCATTTAATATTGTGAAATGATTGTTTAATCATGTTTGGCATAGATTTACATAACAATAAAGAAAGATACTTTACTATTGGGGACAATAAGAATCAAGAATTTGCTTTCACTTCAGAGTACTGGCTTGTGGTTTTGATAGTGCCTATATGCTCTGTGTTGGGCTTAGATGTGGTTTTGAAACCAAATTTGGGCGGTTTTCACCAATACAGGGTGAAAACTTTCATCTGGGGACCACACAGCCTGATTCTGATGTGTATGACGCGTAGAATGCTGTACAGAACCTGTATGGGACCCCAGTATTGAATGAACTATGAGGTATTGAAGTAAAAGCAAGGTTCTTTGTCAGTTTGACACCTCATAATCATGGTTATGGGATATTATCCCATGGTAAGGCTCTATTGGCCAAACTGTGGGATTTTGGCCTTAAAACGGCCATAACTTTGTCAGTTCTTGAGATATCAACCTCAAAATTGATTCAGTGTGTAGCCCTGGCTGTTTTCTACACAATAGTTCCTTATGTGGTATGGCTATCATTAAATATGGCAAAGGTATACCATGTACAGGGTTTTTGTACATATGTGTGTTTTAGGCAAAAAGCTGTATTGAGCTTATTGGCCTCATAACTTTTGTTCTAGATGGGATATGGGGAAATGAATGACACCATCAGATAGCCCTGATTGTGCTCTTCCCAAAACAATCCCACTTTAGGTATCTCACACTAAAACTGTAGAAGTTAGATGGGAGGTGAATGTTTTATTCACCCTTATTTGGCCTGAATTTGACCATAACTTTTGTAATACTTGTTTGATCTCAGTTTGATTAGTACCATTGGATAGCCCTGGCTTAGAGCTTCATTTTACATACCAATATGATGGGGTTAGGCCTCTTACTCTATATTTCAGATGAGAGGTGGAAATTAAGGTTTATGCTCAGCAACAACTTTGAGCAGGAATAACTTTGTTATTCTTTGTCCTATGATGATGAGACTTGTATATTTGGAAAGGGGTGAGTTTCTTCTTTCTTCTGATACCTTTGAGCTGATTTGGCTCAGCTCCATGTTTTGGTGGTATCTTGGCTATACCATTGGTTTATGGTATTTGGCTGTCATGCTTGTGCTCTGGGTTTCAGTAACAGGCTGACATGCCCGAAGAGAAGCTCTCACAATTCATAATGATTATAGAGGGCTTTTTCAGGTCAAAACTGAAAAACCATGCTAAAAAATAATGTTCTTAGTTTAAGGTAACTTATTTTCAATTTCAATTTAAATTTTCAAGTGTTTTTCTCAACTCCGAGTAACTTTAATCCTCTTTTGGATGAATTATTTCAATTTTGAATATATGACAAGCTTAGTTGTATTGACTTCATCACATGAAAAACTCAAAAGTAAAGTTCAAAGCAGAAATCTCTTGAACTTAATTTTTGATTAATTTTGAAAGAAAGCCCAATTTACTTTCAGAATAATGAAAAAACTAACTTCAAGGCTAATTACCAATTAAACCTGTTTAAAAAAGATACTTAAAGTTCAATGTATACACAGATAACCTTAAATTTTAAGATGTGTGAAATTTGAAGCAAATCCATTAAGAATGGAATTTTTAATGAGATTTTGAAGTGATTGTTATTTTTCCATGTAAAATAGAAATACAAACCAAAAATCAACTTTTGATAAGGTTTTGACACTTATAAATTTGAATTTTTAAGCCTATTTAAGCTTCTTAAGATTATTCAAGCTTTGAAAGCTCTTAAAACCTTGAGTACAAGCTTCAATATTGGGATTTACCCTTTGGAAGCTTGAAATCCCTGTCCAAATTGAGAAGAAACCAGTTTAAGCTTTAATTTTGGATCAAAGTTTAATATGAAAGCTTAAATAATATTTAAAATACTCCAATACAGGTGGACTACCTTAATTTAGTCCTTTTAGCTCCCAAAAGTTGGGTACCCCAGCTCCATTTGGTCCTTTTCTTTGTCCCACCTTTCTGTGTGAATTTTGCCCTTTTATTTATTCAAAGCCATATTATGGCCTTAAACCATTTTAAATTGAGCTCATGCTGGATTTATATTCTATATGGAAAATTCATAGCCAATTTGGTAAGTATATACCACAACTCAAGTTTAGCTAAAATTTTGGTAATTTTTCATAAGACTTATGCAAATTAAAATTTAAGCCTAAATCTAACAGTTTTAACAAAACTTAAGAAATTTGCAATTTTACGGTGAGATTTTTAAGTCTTCTAATAAAATGAGAACTATCCATTTTTGGGTATGACAGCCTATGGGTTTAGCCTAGGTTATTTTTCGCGTCAAATCCAAAAATGACATAATATTTATAACTCTGTCTATCCAAAAAAAGCTGTAATTATTTCTGTTTAATACTAAATCAGCTGTATAAAAAGCTATTTGTGACCTTATGGGTATTTCATCCATATCTCCAAGGCTCACACTACTAAGTGACTCAATGATCAAACAAGAATATAAAGGAGGCTGGAAAGCACCAAAATAAGCAAGAAAAAGGAGAAATTCAACTTTAAAAGAAGCATGTAACATCTCAGAAGAAATCTCATTTTGGATTACTTACAGATATCATTTCTTGATAGCTTTGTGAAATTTGCTATGAGTTTGGGGTTGCCAATAGCTTTCCAAATCAATACTTGAAGATATTAGCTAACAGTAATGCTCATAGAAATGAGGAGTAAATATCAAAGAACAAATACAAAATTAATTAAATAGAGTTCCAATAAGAGAAGGAGAAAAGGTTAATGAGAAGAGGCAATGAGGAAATTGACAAAGCAGACAGGATTGAACAAAAGATAATGAGGAAAAAACTAAATTGTAGTGGATTCACCAAGCATTTAGCTTCACTCTCATTCTCTCAAAGCCTTGCCAATTGACTTTTATGATCTGAGATGGTTCAATAATCTACCTCCGGGTTAAAAGAAAACCTGAGCAGATTCATTGAATGCTGCTTGCCTGCCAGATGCATCACAATCAATCTTTAGTATACAGCATCCATATGAAATACTTAGTGACCAAGCCTTGATGGAGAATTATTGGGAAAAATGCACATAATCCTACAGATTCTCCCATGAGCTGGCCAAGGAGAACAAGGGCTTTGGAAAGTGACAAAATTGCAATAATCAATTACCATTCTGAAAATGATGAAAACACAGGACAAAGGTTTGGGACTAGGTGATGATTCAGGTCATGTAATTGATCAGCTTTTAGATGAAGACACAGAGATGGCACATGAACAAGATCTGAATCAATTTATTGTGGGGCCCTCCAGAATCCCTTTTGAAAATGAGTGGAAACAAATTTGGGAATATAATTAGAGTATTTGTAAGCCCACATAAGTCATTTAGTAAAAACATAAGGGGTTCCATGGACTCATTTTAAACTAAAAATAAACAAAAAAACATTTATTGGTTCAAAACCTGCCAAAGCCCCTCCCCAAAAATAAACCTAACCTAATTGTTTCAACTTTTTTGCACATCCCCCCCTAAAAAAAAAGGACCAAAAACCCAAATAATCCACAATATACCCCAAAAAATGTTTTTTAAAAAAGCATTAAAAACCAAATTTTGAAAAGATTCCCTCACTTTTTGTCCACATTTTTTTCTCCAAAGACTACATTTTCCTTCAAACCAACCTGCCTCCAAGCCTATAAAATTCCTTCTTTTACCTTCCCTCTTCTTTCATTCTTAAATTTAAGCCTCTTCATTTCCCCTTTTCCCACATTGTTTGACTTTGGAGATCTTTTTATCCCTTCTTTTTCACATTTGGAAAGGTTATTTCCTCATTCTGAATCCCAAGAACTTCCCTTTGTTTAAGTCTATACATCTTTTACACTATAAAATGCTTCAAAACACCACTGAAGGTGAATTTCAGACCCTTGAGCTTCTTTGAAAGCATGTTCATGATTTTTCCAAGGCACAGGGGTATGCTGTGTCAACCTTGGGGTCCAATATGACCCACAACCAAATTGGAATGGGTTGTGACAAGTCTGGGACCCCAAATCCCAACAAAAACACCTCCAAAACAGTCACTTGAAGAAATCTTGACTTTCCATTTAGACTTTATGCCAGAAAATCTGCCAAGAGTATCACTTTGACTCTTAAAGTAAAAAATACTTAACACAGGCAAAATACCACTGAAAATATTGTGGCAAATACTGCTTTCAGAAAATTCAATTATAGAGAAACATCCCAAATACCTCAAATGTCTGAATCACAGCCCATTCCAAGGCAAATTCAGGCCCAATTATGCATCCAGAGGGATAAAGATAGGCCTGTAATCCTTGAAGAAATTTACAACCAAGTCTAGAAAATCAAGAAAGACAAACTGAAAGGCAGAAGCTCCATTAATTCTGTTATTAAAAACCTCAAAGAGGAAACTTTTGTGTGGTCCTCTGCAAGGGATTCTGAGGAACACATTACCTTCTTGTTTTGCACTCATATCCTTGCCATAGAAATACTTCATGGCTTTCCTCATGTGATTCTTATGGATTGTACCTATACAGCCAATAGGTACAAAATTCACCTTTTCATATTGTTGGATTCAGCTTAATAAATAAGACCTTTTGTTTTTTTTTCAATTATAAATTAAACTGAACCCTCATATACTTGGGAACTGAATAAATACACCAAAAAATCTCTAAAAAACACCAATATTTTCCCCCCTCCAGTCATTGTTATTGACATGAATTTTTCCTTGAAAAATTCTCTTAAGAAGATCTTCCCAGACTCAAAAGTAATTTTATGCATTTGGCACATCAATAAAGATGTCTCTGCCCATTTCATAAAGGAAATTTGTCATGGAACTGATTTTGAATTTTTTTTGTTAATGAATTTGGAATTTATTTCTCAGGTTATGTATTTATCCAATGGGAAGTCTTTCAAAGATCACTGGAAGAAGCTTTGAAAGCAAATCAAAAATCCTGAAGTCTTGCAATATTTGAAAAACCTGGCTTCATCTAAAGGAGTATTAGAAGCCATCCTGGACAAAATATCATTGATATCTGGGCCTGGGCTCTACCACAAAACTGTAAGGTTCCCATGTCATGATTAAAATATGGCTCCAAAAGTCCACTTGTGAGCCTTAGAAGTATTTTTATATACCGAGAGACCACAAATAATAAAAAATGATGCAATTATAAATAAAATAAATTAACTTATATTATAAAGTACAAACATATAAAAAATTGAAATTTTAATTATAATTAGGAATTAAAATTACTTTGAAATTCAAAATTTCAAAAATACATTTTTACTTGAAAAAATTAAGTAAAAATGAATTTTTAACAAAACCAATAAAATTGAAAGATTTTTGGAAAAAAGATAAATAAAATTATTAGAAATTATTATCCAATAAATAAACATGTGAAAATTATTTCACCATTGGACTCCTCATAAAAAATAAGGTGGGGTCACCTCTGGGTGAATTTCTGCAACTAAGCTCTAAATAAGCTTAAATTAAGTTTCTAGTATTTTCTGTAAAAAAGTTGAAAATCATCAAAACCTTAACTTAATTTACATCACATGTGGTGTTAACCATTAATTTTTGTGTCAAAATTGAGGTGTGGTGTGTAGCTTAGAGGTTATGAGGAATTGAAGTATTTTCAATTGAAATGTCAAAATGTGCGCATGCATCACATAAGTGAACTGTAATTTACAGATGAGGTATTTATTATTACAGTTGTGTGACTGTAAAACCCAATTGAATTGAATTTGTAAATTACAAGTATATTACATGATGAGGAATTAAAGAAAAAATAAATTGGAAAGATTGATTCTGGGGGAAAAGGAATTTTGGCTTTAAGGGGGAGCCAGACCCCCCAATTCCTTTCTGAAAGTCTTGAGATGTAAAAATTGCAAAAGATAATCACTTTTTACCTGTAATTGAGTCACAGTGTCTGTGTCTCAATTGATTATGAGGTTTTGATTATAACCATGGGAGTTTTAACTGTTTCCAAGAGGGTAAAACTACCGTTAAGTTAAAACAATCACAGTAAAAACAGCTTCAACTTGTTTTGATGCCTCTTACACACATTATGACGTGTTTTGAAGTCTTAAAGCCAGGTATTACTATAGCCATGGGGGATTTAAGGGTACAAAATGACTGAAAATAGCAAAACATGGCTAAAACTAGCCCTTTTTTGGTCCAAACCAGGGTTAAATGATGCCATAATTGGCTTTTCTGTTGTAAGAGTGTTTTTAACAACTTGAAAGAGTAAATTAACCTCTTGAGTAAGAAAATTGGTGGCTATAAAAGAATGTCTACCTATCCCCTCTTTTTTCTTCATGTTAGAATCTTTTCCTTTTATGATTAGCTTAAAAGCGGCTAAACAAATCAATGAAAGTGTGAGCCTTAGAGGTAATTTCATATACCCAAAAGACCACAAATATAAAAAATAACATATTAATATAAATAAAATAAATTTATTTATATTATTAAAATAAAAATCAAAATATAAATATAAAATTATATTAAAAATAAAAAATTAATTACAATTTAAAAATAAAAAATACATTAAATTTTGTAAGTATAAAATTACTTTTATACTTGAAAAAATTAAGTAAAAATAAAATTTTAACAAAATTGTGAAAAAATAAAAAAATTTGGAAAAAAGTTATATAAAAATTATCATAACTTTTTATCCAATAAATAAACACATAAAATTTATTTCACCATTGGATTCCTCATAAAAAATCAGGTGGGGTCACCTCTGAGTGAAATTCTTGTAACTCAACTCTAAATAAGCTTAAATTAAGTTTTTAGTATTTTCAATACAAAAGTTTAAAATCCTCAAAACCTTAATTTAATTCACACCACATGTGGTGTTAACCATCAATTTTTGTGTTAAAATTGAGGTGTTGTGAACAAACAACTAAAATGGGTCATTCTGAAGCTGATAATACCATTTTACCTTCAAAAAGAGCTGACACCGCCACAACAAGCCTCTGTGGACATATACAAAGCCAGCCACAGTGCATACAACAATGCACTTCAATTCAAAGAGTACCAGATCCTTGCAGACCTGTGGAAGAATTGCATGAATTCTTACCTGACAGTAAGAAAATTCTTGGGCCATCCCAACACTTGCAAATTGCTCAATGGATGGCATCCATTGATGGAGAAGAAAAACATGATGCTTTTGACACTGGAATGGAGGAAAAACAGCCCTCCACCACCAAAACCAGTGCCAAAAACAGCCCCAGTGGCCAGCAGCAGCATTTCCAACGTGAAAAAGCAGCCACAACCTCCAAACAAGGGCAAAGGGAAGGCACAAGCTCCAAAACCTTACAGCCAGGGCTACAGGATCCCAAAGATTCAGCAGGATGCCATGGAAAATGTATTTCAGATGGCCAGAACCATGATGGAATTACAAAAGAAGGAGGAAGCCAGATTAAAGTTCCAGAAATGATTTCTGATATATTTGATTCCATCCCAGAGTTGTATGATGCTATAAAGGACATGAAAAAACATCTTTCTGATAAAAATGAATCCATTTGTAACAACATTAAAACAAACAACTTGAGCCTGTGCCAAATCAATGAAACACTTATGTGTTTTGAAAAGGTTTTAAGAACAATTAAAACTTCCAATAATGATACTTCTTTTGGCATTAAGATAAATGAACAATCTGCAATTATTAAAGAATTAACAGAAAAATATTCTAAACTCAATATTGATGACATAATTGAGACAAGAATAAAACATGCCATTAGTACTATCAAAGAGGACAATAAAAAGACTCTGGATTATGTTTCAAAAGCATTTGCTCAAGTAAAGACAAATACAATTGCCTTGAAAAAGGATTTTGATACCTCAAAAGAGGAAATATCAAAATTAACAATGAAATTGATTGAAGTTATATCTGATAATACTAGACAAACAGAGTTATGGAATGAGCTTACATATAAAGAGGATGAACATAAAAAGAATGTCATAAACTCTATACAAAGCTTACAACATGAGTTAAAATATTCTCAAAGGTGTAACAACAGTAAAATGAATGATATTGAACAACTGCTAAACACCTTACCAAGGATGTCTACACCTCTGAACCAGAATGAGGGTGCAATAATTCCCAATCCACAAGTATTGGATGGAGAAAATTCACAGTTAAAAGATGAATTTTCTACCTCTTTTCATAACTTGGAACCATCAATGGGCCAAGCACTATTAAAAGAAGTTCCAAAACTTAAGGAATGGCCTCACTTCAGTGGTGAAGGAGAATATGACCATATGGAATTTATCAGAGGTATTGACATGATCAAAGAAGATTTTGAATTACCAGACAGATTGGTGACAGCCAGGTTTAACACCTTGTTTACCAAATCAGCTCACAGATGGTATATCAAATTAAGACAAGCACATGGACACCAGAGTTGGACTTGGTGGAAAACCCAAATTGTCAACAAATGGGCCAATGATGCATGGAGGTTTAAAGTTGAAACAGCCTTTGAATCCACCAAATTTAATGCTGATAAAGACAAAGCCTTACCATGGTTTTGTCAACAAAAGGACAGGTTAACAGCATTATACCCTGACATGTCAGAATTTATGATTCATAGAAAAATTCTAAGACAATGTGGAGGTGACTTAGAGCATGCTGTCAAGAGCAGGACTACTGAACAATCTTCAGCAGAAGACATTATCAATATATTAGAGGAAGTAACCACAAGAACCAGAATTGGTTCCAGTAGGGTGAATCTCAAAACAAGGTTTAATACACCTTGGAAGGATTCTGTGGACAAAAACCCCAAAGAAAACTCTAATAATATTAAAAATAAGTCTGCAGATACAGTCAGAAAGTGCCATATTTGCCAAAGCACCACTCATTTAGCCAATACATGTCCAAAAAGAGGGAAAATCAATGAAATTGATGTGGAGAAAGAACCTGATGTTGAAAAAGATGACATAATTGAAGAAAATTCAGATGACAAGTCATCCATATTTTCTGAATCTTCAAAAGATATAGAAAATATCAATGCCACTTTTGACATCATGGAATCATATTCCCACTTGCCACAATTAAGCAATGGTCAAGTTGATTTATCAAAAGTTCAAGATGCACAACTTATGAAGACAAAACCAAACAGAGGAAAAGGTTATACAGCTGGTAATTCCTGTATAACAGAAGTGGTGATTGACAACAAGCCCACCAAACTTTTGCTTGACCCAGGAGCCTTCTGCTCTTGTGTTGGAAAATCTTTTCTTAAGACTTGTGTACCAAATTTTGAAGAACAATTGTTACCAATTGATGGTATAAAATTCAACAGTGCAAGTAACCCAATGAAAGCTTTAGGAATCTTTGAGACCAATGTCATATTCCCACACAGAAATGGGAATTTAAGGATCACAGTTGAATTTGTTGTTATGGAAAATTGCTCTAGTACCCATTTTATATTGGGAAATGACTATTTAATCATGTATGGGATAGATTTAAATAATAACAAAGACAGATACTTTACAATTGGGGACAATAAGCGCCAGAAATTTGCCTTTTTACCATTTAAAAGACAAATTACAGTAAACAAAGTATCACCAGTCAACTTAGAGTTAGAGAAATTCAAGTCTGAACAGTTAAATGAGGCTGAAATAAGCCTTCATCTAACTGATAAACAAGAAAATGAACTTTCTTCCCTTTTGTATGACCACAGAAGAGCATTTGCTACAGACAAAGAACCTCTGGGAGCAATTATTGGTCATGAAGTTGACATCATTCTTAACATTGAGAGACCTTATCCACCACTCTTAAGAAGACCTGCTTATCCAGCAAGTCCAAAATCAAGAGAAGCTCTAGAAAGCCATATTAAAGAACTTTTAGACCTTGGTGTAATAAGAAAAGTAGGCCACAATGAAGAAGTAGAAATAACTACACCAGTCATAGTGGCTTGGCATAATGGAAAATCTAGAATGGTTGGGGACTTTAGAGCTCTGAACACTTATACTGTTCCAGACAGATACCCAATTCCAAAGATCCAGATTGCCCTCACTCAAATATCTCAAGCAGTATATATAAGCACTATGGATGCTCTTAAGGGATTTCATCAGAATGTGGTAACACCAAGAGCAAGAAAGTATTTGAGAATCATTGTTCATTGTGGAGTTTATGAATATTTAAGAATGCCTTTTGGTATCAAAAATGCACCTTCACACTTCCAAAGAATGATGAATGAAATCTTCCCTGAAGAACTTTCAGAAGGATGGTTAATCATTTACATTGATGACATTATAGTCTGCTCCAAAACTTGGGAAGAACATATGTACAGATTGTCCAGGGTTTTGACAAAAATTCAATCTGTCAATATGAAAATTTCTTTAAAGAAATGCCATTTTGGATTTGAAGAGCTTAAAGCACTAGGGCATGTAGTATCTGGTTTATCTCTTGGAATTGACAAAAACAAAGTTGCAGCAGTACTGCTTAAACCCATGCCTCAAAACAAAAAAGAAATTCAATCATTTTTGGGTTTTGCAGGGTATTACAGGCAACACATTAAAGATTTTGCATCCATAGTAAGACCTCTTTATAAGCTATGTGACAAAGACACAGTCTTTGAAATGACAGTTGACAGAGTAAAAGCCTTTGAATCCTTGAGACAAGCCTTGACCACTGCTCCACTCTTACTGATGCCAGACTTTAAGCTGCCCTTTAAGCTTTATATTGATGCATCAGGAGATGGGCTAGGTGCTGCACTTCACCAAGTTCAGATCATAAATGATAAACCTGTAGAAGGACCCATATGTTTCATATCTAGGCAAATCAAACCAACTGAAGCCAGATATGGAGCAAGTCAGATGGAGTGTTTATGCCTTGTTTGGGCTCTAGAAAAGCTAAATTACTTTCTAGAAGGATGTGTCTTTGAAGTGATAACAGATTGTACCGCTGTTAAATCACTTCTGAACATGAAAACACCCAACAGACATATGCTTAGATGGCAAATAGCCATACAAGAATATAGGGGCAATATGACTATTGTTCACAAAGATGGCAATATTCATAAAAATGCAGATGGACTAAGCAGATGGCCATTACCAAATGATATTGATAATCCTGCTTATGTACCAGAAGAAGCCTCCCCACAAATTCCAATAGAAGGGATAAGTGTTACAGACTTAAACACCACCTTCTTTGAAGAAGTCAGAAACAGTTACACTCAAGATAAGAATTGTAGCATCTTATGCCAATTACTTAACAAGGACTGTAAGGACAACTGTCTTACACATGCCTTGGATGAAGTATGGAAAAAATCTTATGATGAAGGAAGATTTCACCTACTAGATGGTATAATCTACCACAGAACAAAACACACATGTGTTATGACAGTTGTGGACAGGTCACTAATCAATCTTGTACTGAAGGAATGCCATGATAGTCCCTTTTCAGGACATCTATCTGAAGACAGAACAAGAGAGAAAGTGAAGACCTGCATATGGTGGCCAATGTGGCAAAAGGATGTTGCAGAGTATTGCAAAACCTGTGACAGATGCCAAAAGGAAAATAAATCCACTGGCAAAAGACTTGGAAATATGATGAAAATCCAAGAACCAAGCAGACCTTGGGAAATTATCCATATGGATTGGGTAACTGGCCTACCACCAGGAGGTGACAGAAGCTATAATGCTTGCCTAGTAATTGTGGACAGATTCAGTAAAACTCCAATCTTTTTACCATGTCACAAAGATGATACAGCCATGGATACAGCTCTTCTGATATGGAATAGAGTAGTGTCATGGACTGGAATATTTACAAATATCATTAGTGATAGAGATCCCAAATTCACTTCAGCACTATGGACAAATCTTCACCAATTATTTGGCACTAAACTGTCTTTTTCTACAGCCTACCACCCACAAACTGATGGCCTGGCTGAAAGAATGATCCAAACCTTAGAGGACATGGTAAGAAGAATTTGTGCATATGGCCTTGAATTCAAAGATTGTGATGGATTTACCCATGATTGGTGTACTCTGTTTCCAGCACTGGAATTGGCATATAAAACAGCAATCCATGCCAGTACCAATCAGACTCCTGCTATTCTAGAAAAAGGATGGAACCCCAAGTTACCCCAAGATTCCTTGAGGAAAGACTTAATTGAAATACATCCCACAGCTGCTAGCTTCAAAGGAATGCTAGACAAAGCTAGAAGGCATGCAGTGAGATGCATGGAGGACTCTTTTGCACATGCTAAAGACAAATGGGATAAATCACATGCAACTCCAGATTTCAAAGTGGGGGACCTAGTTCTTGTATCCACCACTAACTTCAATAACATCAAAGGATGTAAAAATTTGAAAGACTCCTTTGCAGGACCTTTTGTGATTAAAGCCCTCCATGGAGAAAATGCTGTTGAAGTAGAGTTATCTGAAGAGCTTAGCAATAAGCATCCTACATTTCCAGTGAGCTTGATAAAACCATATAAATCTAGTGATGCTGAGAAATTTCCCTTGAGGAATAAGGTTCCCCAAGTTATACCTCCTATTGAGACATCTGGTACTAAGAAAATAACCAAAGTTCTTAAAGAAAGGAAATTAAGAACCAAGAAAGTAAGGGAATACCTTGTTAGGTACAGTGACTGAACATGTGAAGATGAATGGTTAGAAGAAAAAGATATACCAGAAGCTACCAAACTCCTGAGGAGATTCAGACACACTAGAAACACCAATATTACAAAGTAATATTCTTTTTTAGGGGGAGGGAATGTGAGCCTTAGAGGTAATTTCATATACCCAAAAGACCACAAATATAAAAAATAACATATTAATATAAATAAAATAAATTTATTTATATTATTAAAATAAAAATCAAAATATAAATATAAAATTATATTAAAAATAAAAAATTAATTACAATTTAAAAATAAAAAATACATTAAATTTTGTAAGTATAAAATTACTTTTATACTTGAAAAAATTAAGTAAAAATAAAATTTTAACAAAATTGTGAAAAAATAAAAAAATTTGGAAAAAAATTATATAAAAATTATCATAACTTTTTATCTAATAAATAAACACATAAAATTTATTTCACCATTGGATTCCTCATAAAAAATCAGGTGGGGTCACCTCTGAGTGAAATTCTTGTAACTCAACTCTAAATAAGCTTAAATTAAGTTTTTAGTATTTTCAATACAAAAGTTGAAAATCCTCAAAACCTTAATTTAATTCACACCACATGTGGTGTTAACCATCAATTTTTGTGTTAAAATTGAGGTGTTGTGTTTAGTTTAGAAGTTATGAGGAATTGAAGTATTTTCAATTGAATTCAATTGAAATGTCAAAATGTGCGCGTGTATTACATAAGTGAACTTTGATTTACATATGAGGTATCAATTATTACTGTATTGTACTGTACAATTGAATTGAATCACATATATAAATTATAAGTATAATACATGATGAGGAATTAAAGGAAAAATAAATTGGAAATATTAAATTTGGGGGGGAAAAGGAACTCCAGCTCTAAGGGGGAGCTAGACCCCCAAATTCCTTTCTGACAGGCGTGGGATGTCAAAATTCACGCAAAAGTTCATCACTTTTGGCCTGGAATTGAGTTACAGGGTCTGTGAACTCAATTGATGATGAGGTTTTGATACCAACTGGGGTAGTTTTAGCTGTTGCCAAGAGGGTAAAACTACCCTTAAGATAAAACAATAATAGTAAAAACAGTTTTAACTGGTTTCTACGCCTCTGACACACATTCTGACGTGTTTTGAAGGCTCTAGGCCTGGTATTGCTATAGTAATGGCTGATTTAAGGGTCTGAAATGGCTAAAAATGGCTAAAAATGGCTTAAACCAGCCCTTTTTTGGTCTAAACCAGGGTTCAATGATGCCATAATTGGCTTTTCTGTTGTCAGACTGTTTTTCACGACTGACAAGAGTAACATTTACTTTTGGAGTAAGAGAATTGATGGCTATAAAAGAATGTCTTCTTTGCCCCACTTTTCTCTTCATGTTAGAATCTTTTTCCTTTTATTAATTAGTTTAAAACTGTTAAACCAATCAATAAAAGATTCCAACCACCCTTTTTAAATCATTTTGAACCTTTTAACCACGTGAAAAAATCATTATAATCATTGTTTGTAACTCTTATAATCATTTTTACCCCTGAAGCACCCCAAAAGTGAATTAAAGCATCTTTCATCACTGTAAACTTTGTCACTTTGTTTCCAAATTCACTCTGGTCACTTTTGGGCGTTTTTTCTCTTTAATATTCTTTTTAAAGACTCTGTTCTTTAATTAATTGCTTGCAGTTCTTTGCTCAATTAATTCCAATTGAAATTGCTCTTGAAGAAATTTCTTTTGTAGCCTTAAAATATCTCTTGTAGAGTATTTTTTGGATAAATTTTTATTGTTGGTAAAACAATAAATTTTTATAATATTATTGTTTTATACTAATAAAGTTATAAACAATAAAATTGGCGTGTTTTCTCTTAAAAATAATATTTCATACTATTTTTAATTGAATTTTACCTTATACAAATCTTGAGGACAGGAAAAGTACTTGATTTTTTATCAAAGTTTCATATCTACACCTTACAGAAAGATTCCAACCACCCTTTTTTAAACCATTTTGAACTTTTTAACCACATGGAAAAATCATTACAATAATTTTGACCCTTGAAACACCCCATAAATGAATTAAAGCATTTTTCATGACAGTTACTTTGTCACTTTGTTTCCAAATTCACTCTGGTTACTTTTGGTCATGTTTCCCTTTAATTTTCTTTTTCAAAGACTTTTTTCTTATATCAATTTCCTGTAGTTCTTTGCTCAACTTATTCCAATTGAAATTTCTCTTGTAGCCTTAAATATCTCCTGTAAAGTATTTTTGGATAAATTTTTATTCTTGGCAAAACAATGAATCTTTATATTATCGTTGTTTTATACTTAAAAAGTTAAAAAAAAAGATAAATTTCCCTTTCCTTCTGTTAAAAAAGCTTAAATGTTAGCACTTTAAATCATATTGTACCTTATACAAATTTTGAGGACAGAAAAAGTACATGATTTTTTATCAAAGTTTAATATCCACACCTTACACCACTGGTACTTTTCAGGAGGTAGTTAGGGCTTTTCAAATGGCTTTGAAGAAACGAATTTATTTCAATAATTGAAAGAATTTCCAAAGAATGATTATCCATGTCTAGAATATTCCTCCACACATATGTTCTCTCAATGGCAAGGTGTCTCCTAATAATGACCTTCAGATGACCTTTGAAAATTTCAAAAGAAAATTCCTCCAAATGAAAAATTCACCAACAAATAAAACAATTATCAAGGAATATCATGCAAGAACAAGACCTAACAGGAATTTGCCAAGCACCAAATGCTCCAAACATAAGAATTCCATCCTCAGTGGCATTTGGATTTACCTGTGAGAATTTTGTTATCTTCAATTTCCTAGTTTTTCTTCTTATTAAATGATTTCCTTTGTCATATGCTTCCCAGACTAGCTATCAAGGTTATAATCAAAGTGTTGAGAAAGAAAGAAAGAATGAAGCCAAAAGAATATTTGACATTATTGGGGAAGACCTTTTGTCAAAGACCAATGGCAGAAATCACCCCAATTATTTGGCATACTCAAGATGTTTTGACTGGAAAATTCCCTTTTGATCAAATTTCTAAGAGTCAAGGGGATGATCAAGCTTATTAAAACCAACTAGAATGCAAAAATATCCATGGAAGACCTCAAGGAGCCAAAAATAAGAAAAAGAGATCCCTCAAGATTTGAAATCATTGGAAGTAAATCCAAGAGAAGAGGAAGACCTGAATCAAAAGTGACTAACACAAAACCTTCAAGATCACAGTCAATTTAACCCTCTCAGTTCATGGAAGTGGATTTTTCTGAGGAGTCTGAAGATTCTGAGGCCTCATTATCCAAATACTTAACTTCATTAGATTAACTACCCTCAGCAACTGAATTGAAGGAATATGGCAGATTAGGAGTCACCATTAGAAGGTACAGAAGAGTGGAAATGTATTGCAAAATCTCATAAAGAAAGTTTTAAAATACTGCACCAACTTTTAAAACATATGATGCAATTGACTTAACCTGTGAGCATTTTGAAAGCAATTATCACACAACCAATGAATGCTACATGATCTTTGGGGGTTTGTGATTCATGTTAATGTGGAATATTCTTGTTTCTTTTAATATTGCTTTGATTTCTTAAACCCTTTTGATTATTTATCTGGCTCAGAAAACTTGCCAAAATTCATACTTAAATACACCCTCAAGGCCATCACTGTCTAGGGTGATGGAAACTTTGGCTACAGAAAAGTATCCCATTCCATTTACAAGACTCAAGATCAGTGGTTTGATGTTAGCAGTGACTTGGCTTAAGAAATTAAAGAAAATTAAAGAACTTCATGAAGCCATGAACACTTTGGTACCCTCAGTATTGTAAGGTTTGGATATGAGACTTTGATAAAATATAAAGTACTTTTCCTGTCCTCAAAATCTGTATAAGGTGAAATTATTTAAAAATGGTAAGAAATAGTATTTTTAAAGAGAAAACAGGCCAATTTAATTGTTTTTAACTTCTTAAGTATAAAACAGTAATATAATAAAAACTTATTGTTTTACCAACAATGAAGATTTATCCAAAAATACTCTACCAGAGATATTGAAGGCTACGAAAGAAATTTCTTCAAGGGCAATTTCAATTGGAATTATTTTAGCAAAGAACTGCAAGAAAGTAATCCAAGAGCAAAGTATTTCAAAAGATATTTAAAGAGAAAACAGGCCTAAAAGTGACCAGAGTGAATTTGGAAACAAAGTGACAAAGTTAAAAGTGATGAAAGATGCTTTAATTCACTTTTGGGGTGGTTCCGGGGTAAAAATGATTTTAATAGTTACAAAAAATGATTATAATGATTTTTCACGTGGTTAAAAGGTTCAAAATGATATTAAAAAGGGTGGTTGGAATCTTTTATCGATTGGTTTAACAGTGTTTAAACTAATTATAAAAGGAAAAGATTCTAACATGAAGAGAAAAGTGGGGCAAAGAAGAAATTCTTTTATAGCCATCAATTTTCTTACTCCAGAAGTAAAATTTACTCTTGTCAGTTGCAAAAACAGTCTGACAACAGAAAAGCCAATTATGGCATCATTGAACCCTGGTTTAGACCAAAAAAGGGCTGGTTTAAGCCATTTTAGACCCTTGAATCAGCAATTACTATAGCAATGCCTGGTCTAGAGCCTTCAAAGCACGTGAGAATGTGTGTAAGAGGCGTGGAAACCAGTTAAAACTGTTTCTACTAACATTGCTTTAACTTGAGGGTAGTTTTACCCTCTTGGAAGCAGTTAAAACTACCCTGGTTGGTATCAAACCCTCATCATCAATTGAGTCACAGACCCTGTGACTCAATTCCAGGCCAATAGTAATGAACTTTTGCGTGGATTTTGACATCCCACGCCAGTCAGCAAGGAATTTGGGGGTCTAGCTCCCCCTTAGAGCTAGAGTGTCTTTCCCCCCCAGAATTCATCTTTCCAATTTATTTTTTCTTTAGCTCCTCATCATGTAATACAATTATAATTTACATATGTAATTAAATTGAGTATTTAATTACACATCAGTAATGATTGATACCTCATATTTGAATCAAAGTTCACTTATGTAATATATGCGCACATTTTGACATTTCAATTGAAAATACTTCAATTGCTCATAGCTTCTGAACTCAACACAAAACCTCAATTTTAACACAAAAATTGATGGTTAACACCACATGTGGTGTAATTCAATGAAGGTTTTGAGGATTTTCATACTTTTGTACAGAAAATATAAAAAACTTAATTTAAGCTTATTTAGAGATGAGTTACAGAAATTACATCCAGAGGTGACCCCACTTTATTGTTTATGAGGAATCCAATGGTGTGATAATTTCTTTATGTTTATTCATTTGATAAAAAGTTATAATATATTTTATATGATCTTTTACCAAAAATATTTTAATTTCGTAATTTTTATTAGAAACTCATTTTTACTTAATTTTTACAAGTAAAAATGTATTTTCATAATTCTAAATTTTATTGTAATTTTATTTTTAAATTATAACTAAATTTTGGTTTTTAAATATAAATTTGTATTTATATTTCAATTTTTATTTTTATAATATATATAAACTTATTTTATTTATATTTGTATCTTAATTTATCATTTGTGGTCTTTTGGGTATATGAAAATACCTCTAAGGCTCACATTCCCTCCCCCTAAGAAAGAATATTATTTTGTAATATTGTTATTTCTAGTGTGTCTGAACCTTCTGAGAAGTTTAGTAGCTTCAGGTATGTCTTTTTATGGAAACCATTCATCTTCACAAGTTGTGTCACTGTACCTAACAAGGTATTCCCTTACTTTGTTGGTTCTCATTTTTCTTTCTTTGAGAAAATGATAATTTTGTTACTACCAGATGACTCAATAGGAGGTATAACTTGGGGAACTTTATTTGTCAAGGGAAATTTTTCAGCATCACTAGATTTATATGGCTTTATCAAGCTCACTGGAAATGTAGGATGCTTATTGCTAAGTTCTTCAGATAACTCTACTTCAACAGCATTTTCTCCTTGGAGGGCCTTAATAACAAAAGGTCCTGCAAAGGAGTATTTCAGTTTTTTAAATCCTTTGATGTTATTGAAGTTAGTGGTGGATACAAGAAAAAATCACCCACTTTGAAATATGGAGTTGCATGTGATTTATCCCATTTGTCCTTAGCATATGCAAAAAAGTCTTCCATGCACCTTACTGCATGCTTTCTAGCTTTGTCTAGCATTCCCTTGAAGCGAGCAGCTGTGGGATGTATTTCAATCAAATCTTTCCTCAAGGAATCTTGATGTAATTTGGGGTTCTATCCCTTTTCTAAGACAGCAGGAGTTTGATTGGTACTGGCATGGATTGATGTTTTATATGCTAATTCCAGTGCTGGCAACAGAGTACACCAATCATGGGTAAATCCATCACAATCTTTGAATTAAAGGCCATATGCAGAAAATCTTCTTACCATTTCCTCTAAGGTCTGGATAATTCTTTCAGCCAGACCATCAGTTTGTGGGTGGTAGGCTTTAGAGAAAGACAACTTAGTGCCAAATTATTGGTGAAGATTTTTCCATAGTGCTGAAGTGAATTTGGGATCCCTGTCACTAATGATATTTGTAAATATGCCAGTCCATGACACTACTCTATTCCATATCAGAGGAGCTGTATCCATGGCTGAATCATCTTTGTGACATGATAAAAAGATTGGAGTTTTACTTAATCTGTCTACAATAACAAGTCAAGAATTATAACTTCTGTCACCTCCTGGTGGTAGGCCAGTTACCCAATCCATATGGACAATTTCCAAAGGTCTGCTGGGATCTTGGATTTTGATCATATTTCCAAGTCTCTTGCCAGTGGATTTATTTGCCTTTTGACATCTGTCACAGGTTTGGCAATACTCTGCAAAATCCTTCTGCCACATTGGCCACCATATGCAGGTCTTTACTTTTTCTCTTGTTCTGTTTTCAGACAGGTGTCCTAAAAAGGGGCTGTAATGGCATTCTTTTAGTACAAGATTGATTAATGACCTGTCAACAACTGTCATGACACATGTGTGCTTGGTCCTGTGGTAAATGATACCATCCAGTAGGTGAAATCTTCCTTCATCACAGGATTTCTTCCATACCTCATCCAAGGCATGCATTAAAGAGTTGTCCTTACAGCCTTTGTTAAGTAATTGGCATAAGATGCTACAGTCCTTATCTTGAGTGTAACTGTTTCTTACTTCTTCAAAGAAGGTGGTGTTCAAGTCTGTGACACTTATTCCTTCTATTGGGATCTGTGGTGAAGATTCTTCTGGCATGTAAGCAGGATTATCAATATCATTTGGTAATGGCCATCTGCTTAGTCCATCTGCATTTTTATGAACATTACCATCTTTATTAACAATAGTCATATTGCCCCTGTATTTTTGTATGGCTATTTGCCATCTGAGCATATGTCTGTTAGGTGTTTTCATGTTTAAAAGTGATTTGAAAGCTGTAAAATCTGTTATCACTTCAAAAACATATCCCTCTAAGAAGTAGTGCAATTTTCCCAAGGCCAAGAAAAGGCGTAGACATTCCATTTGAATTGCTCCATATCTGGCTTCAGCTGGTTTGATTTTCCTGGATATGAAACATATGGGTCCTTCCACAGGTTTATCCTTTATGATCTAAACTTGGTGAAGTGCAGCACCCAGCCCATCCCCTGATGCATCAATATACAATTTAAAAGGCAACTTAAAGTCTGGCATCAGTAAGAGTGTAGCAGTGGTCAAGGCTTCTCTTAGAGACTCAAAAGCTTTGACTCTGTCAACAGTCATTTCAAATACTGTGTCTTTGTCACACAATTTATAAAGTGGTTTTGCTATGGATGAAATATATTTAATGTGTTGCCTGTAATATCCTGCAAAACCTAAAAATGACTGAATTTACTTTTTTTTCTGAGGAATGGGTTTTAGAAATACTGCTGAAACTTTTTTTTGTCAATTCCAAGGGACAAACCAGATACAACATGTCCTAGTGCTTTAAGTACTTTAAATCCAAAATGACATTTCTTCAAAGGGATTTTCATGTTCACTGATTGAATTTTTGTCAAAACTCTGGACAATCTGTACATGTGCTCTTCCCAAGTCTTGGAACAGACAATAATGTCATCAATGTAAATGATTAACCATCCCTCTGAAAGTTCTTCAGGGAAGATTTCATTCATCATTTTTGGAAGTGTGAAGGTGCATTTTTGATACCAAAGGGCATTCTTAAATATTCATACAATCCACAATGAACAATAATTCTCAAATATTTTCTTGCTCTTGGTTTCATCACATTTTGATGGAATCCTTTAAGGGCATCCATAGTGGTTATATACACTGCTTGAGATAGTTGGGTAAGGGAAATTTGGATTTTTGGTATTGGGTACCTATCTGGAACAGTGTAAGTGTTCATAGCTCTAAAGTCTCCAACCATTCTGGATTTTCCATTATTCTGTGCCACTATGACTGGTGTAGTTATTCCTACTTCTTCATCATGGCCAATGTTTCTTATTAAACCAAGGTCTAGAAGTTCCTTGATATGATTTTCTAGAGCTTCTCTTGACTTGGGACTTTCTGGGTATGCAGGTCTTCTCAAGAGTGGTGGATAAGGTTTTTCAATATTAAGAATGATGCCACCTTCATGACCAAACATTGCTCCTGGAGGTTCTTTGTCTGAAGCAAATGCTCCTTTGTGGTCATAAAACAGGGAAGAAAGTTCATCTTCTTGTTTATCAGTCAGATGAAGGCTTATTTCAGCCTCCCTCAACTTTTCAGATTTGAATTTTTCCAATTCTAAGTTGACTGGTGATACTTTATTTACTGTAATTTGTCTTTGAAATGGTAAAAAGGCAAATTTCTGACGCTTATTGTCTCCAATAGTAGAGTATCTGTCTTTGTTGTTATGCAAATCTATCCCATACATGATTAAATAGTCATTTACCAATATAAAATGGGTACTAGAGCAGTTTTTGATAACAAAATATTCAACTGTGATTCTTAAATTCCCATTAATGTGTGGGAATATGAAATTTGTCTCAAAAATTCCTAATGCTTTCATTGGATTAATTGCACTATTGAGTTTTATACCATCAATTGGTAACAATTGGTCTTCAGAATTTGGTACACAAGTTTTAAGAAAAGATTTACAAACAAAAGAGCAGAAGGCTCCTGGGTCAAGCAAACGTTTAGTGGGCTTGTTTTCAATTACCACTTCTGTTATACAGGAGTTACCAGCGGTAAACCTTTCCCCCTGTTTGGTTTTGTTTTCATAAGTTGTGCATCTTGAACCTTTGATAAATCAAGTTGACTATTGCTCAATTGAGGCAAGTGAGAATAAGATTCCATGATGTCCAAAGTGGCATTGATATTTTCTATATCTTTCAAAGATTCAGGAAATATTGATGATGTATCATCTGAATTGTCTTCAATTATGTCATATTTTTCAACATCAGGTTCCTTTTAAATATTAATTTCATTTATTTTCCCTCTTTTTGGACAAGTATTGGCTAGATGGGTGGTGCTTTGGCAAATATGGCACTTTCTGACTGTATTTGCAGATTTATACTTATTATTAAACTTTTCTTTGGGGTTTTTGTCCACAGAATCTTTACAAGGTGTATTAAACCTTGTTTTGAGATTCAACCTACTAGAACCAATTTTGGTTCTGGTAGTTACTTCTTCTAATATATTGATAACATTCTCTGCTGAAGATTGTTCAGTAGTCCTGCTTTTGACAGCATGTGCTAAGTCACCTCCACATTGTCTCAGAATATTTCTGTGGAACATAAATTCTGACATGTTAGGGTATAATGCTGTTAGTCTGCCTTTTTGTTGGAAAAACCATGGTAAAGCTTTGTCTTTATCAGCATTAAATTTGGCAGATTCAAATTCTGTTTCCATTTTAAATCTCCAAGCATCATTTTCTCATTTGTTGATAATTTGGGTTTTCCACCAAGTTCAACTTTGGTATCCATGTGCTTGTCTTAATTTGATATACCATCTGCAAGCTGATCTGGTAAAAAAGGTGTTAAATCTTGCTATTACCAATCTGCCTGGTAATTCAAAATATTCTTTAATCATGTCAATTCCTCTGATGAATTCTATATGGTCATATTCTCCTTCACCACTCAAGTGAGGCCATTCTTTAAGCATTGGTACTTCTTTCAAAAGTGCTTGGCCCATTGATGGTTCTAAGTTATGAAAAGAAGTGGATAATTCATTCTTCAACTGTGAATCATCAGTATCCAATACTTGGGAATTTGGAATCCTTGTGCTCTCATTTTGATTCAGAGGTGTAGACATTCTTGGTAAGGTGTTCAGTATTTGTTCAATATCATTTATATTACTGTTGCTTAACCTTTGGGAATTCCTGTATTCATGTTGGAAGACTTGTATTAAGTTTATTAATTAAATTTTATACATGTCTTCTTTATGGGTCAGTTCTTGCCATAACACTGTCTGTCTTGTATTATCAGCAGTGCCTTGATTCAATTTCATTGATGATCTTGATACTTATTCTTGTGAAGCATCAAAACACTTTTTCAAGGCAATGGTATATGTCTTTACTTCAGTAAATGGATTTGAACTGTCATCAAGGATTTTATTGTTATCTGTCTTGATAATATTTATAGATTGTTTAATTCTTGTTTCAATTATCTCATCAATATTGAATTTAGTATATTTGTTGCTTAGCTCTTTAATAATTGCAGATTGCTCATTTATTTTATTGCCAAAAGAATTATCATTATTGGACGTTTTAATTGTTCTCAAAACATTCTTGAAACACATAAGTGTTTCATTAATTTGGCGCAGACTCAAGTGGTGTGTTTGAATGTTGTTGCAAATGGTTTCATTTGTATCAGAAAGATGTTTTTTCACGTCATTTATAGCTTCATACAACTCTGGGATGGAATAAAATATATCAGAAATCATTTCTGGAATCTTAATCTGGCTTCCTCCTTCTTCAGTAATTCCATCATGGTTCTGGCCATCTGAAATACATTTTAAATGGCATCCTGTATCCCTGGCTGTAAGGCTTTGGGGCTGGTGCCTTCCCTTTGACATTGTTTTGAGCTTGTGGCTTCTTTTTCATGTTGGAATTGCTGTTTCTGGCCACTGGGGCTGGTCTTGGAACTTGCTTTGGTGGTGGGGGGTTGTTTTTCCTCCATTCTCCCATTGAAAGAATCATATTCTTCTTTTCCATCAATGGATGCCATCCATTGAGTAACTTGCAAGTGTTGGGATGAGCCAGGAATTTTCTTACATTCAGGTATGAGTTCATGCAGGTTTTACACAGATCTGCAACGATCTGGTACTCTTTGCGCTGCAGTGCATTGTTTTAGGCCTTCTGGCTGGCTTTGTAAATGTCTACTGAGGCTTCTTGTGGCGGTGTTAGCTCATTTTGAAGGTATAATAGTGTCATCAGCTTCACAATTGGACAATGTATTGTTGTGGAAGTCTTTTACTGACCCTTGTCCTTCTGTATCTGATTGGCTTCTGCCATAATCACATCTATGACCTTTTTGGGAGCTGCTTGAGGGGTTATAGCTTTCTCCTGATCTGGTTGAAGGCATATTTTATGATTAAAAAAAGGTTAAAATAGTAATTTTATGTCAACAAAAATACTATTTGCCAAATATTTTGCTTTCTGAAGAGTATTACTGAAATCCAAGTTGATCAACTCGAAAGAAATTGGCTCTTGTTAGTTATTCTGAGTCATAATAACAGTGCTATTATGGTCAGAAATCACAGTGCTTGCAGGAATAATGCTAGTAACTGTGGAGGCTGTTTCAAAATTCTCCTGTCTTACCACATTACCAGACACTAAAATTAATGAAAAAAGCCAATTAATTAAGTAAAAAAAGGTTTTTCAAAAGAGAAATAAAAAATAAAGCCTCACTTAGAATTATAAAAAGAAATTTTTTTTAAGGATTTTTTTTGAATTATAAGTATTTTTTATATATTTTTAAATTTTTCAATAGAAGAAAAAAGATTAAAAAAAGTAAAAAAATTATGTCACTGGAAAAATATCACAGCTGGGCACCAAATGTAAGGTTTGGATATGAAACTTTGATGAAATATCAAGTACTTTTCCTGTCCTCAAAATTTGTATCAGGTAAAATTATTTAAAAATAGTAAGAAATAGTATTTTTACAGAGAAAACATGCCAATTTTATTGCTTTTAACTTCTTAAGTATAAAACAGTAATATAATAAAAACTTATTGTTTTACCAACAATAAAGATTTATTCAAAAATACTCTACAAGAGATATTTAAGGCTACAAACGAAATTTCTTCAAGAGCAATTTCAATTGAAATTAATTGAGCAAAGAAATGCAAGAAATTAATTAAAGAAAAAGTTATAAGAAAGTAATATTAAGGAGAAAATACACCCAAAAGTCACCCAAGTGAATTGGGAAACAAAGTGACAAAGTTAACAGTGATGACATATGCTTTAGTTCACTTTTGGGGTGGCTCAGGGGTAAAAATGATTATAAGAGTTACAAACAATGATTATAATGATTTTTTCACATGGTTAAAAGGTTTCAAATGATATAAAAACGGGGGTTTTAATCTTTTTATTGATTGGTTTAACAGTGTTTAAATTAATTATACAAGGAAAAGATTCTAACATGAAGGGAAAAGTGGGGAAAAGAAGACATTCTTTTATAGCCATAAATTTTCTTACTCCAGAAGTGAAATTTACTCTTGTCAGTCGTGAAAAACAGTCTGACAACACAAAAGCCAATTATGGCATCATTCAACCCTGGTTTAAACCAAAAAAGGGCTGGTTTAAGGCATTTTTTGCTATTTTTAGCAATTTTAGACCCTTAAATCAGCCATTACTATAGCAATACCTAGTCCAGAGCCTTCAAAACACGTCAGAATGTGTGTAAGAGGCGTAGAAACCAGTTAAAACTGTTTTCACTAACATTGCTTGATCTTAAGGGTAGTTTTACCCTCTTGGAAGCAGTTAAAACTACCCTGGTTGGTATCAAAGCCTCATCATCAATTAAGTCACAGACCCTGTGATTAAATTCCAGGCCAAAGGTAATGCACTTTTGTGTGGATTTTGACATCCCACGCCAGTAAGCAAGGACTTTGGGGGTCCAGCTCCCCCTTAGAGCTAAATTGTCTTTCCCCCCCAGAATTAATCTTTCCAATTTATTTTTTCTTTAATTCCTCATCATCTAATACAATTATAGTTTACATATGTAATTAAATTGAGTTTTTAATTACACATCTGCAACAATTGAAACCTCATATGTAAACTAAAGCTCACTTATGTAATACACATGCACATTTTGACATTTCAATTGAAAATACTTCAATTCCTCATAACTTCTAAACTAAACACAACACCTCAATTTTAACACAAAAATTGATGGTTACATCACATGTGGTGTGAATTAAATTAAGCTTTTGAGGATTTTCATATTTTTGTACAAAAAATACAAAAAACTTAATTTAAGCTTATTTAGATTTGACTTACAGAAATTACATCCAGAGGTTACCCCACTTTGTTTTTTATGAGGAATCTAATAGTGTGATAATTTCTTTATGTTTATTTATCCGATAAAAAGCTATAACATATTTCATACAACTTTCTACCAAAAATATTTTAATTTCATAATTTTTATCAAAAATTCATTTTTACTTAATTTTTACAAGTAAAAATGTATTTTCATAATTTTAAATTTTATTGTAATTTTATTTTTAAATTGGAATTAAATTTTGGTTTTTAGATACAAATTTGAATTTATATTTAAATTTTCTTTTTATAATATATATAAATTAATTTCTCTATATTTGTATCTTAATTTATCATTTGTGGTCTTTTGGGTATATGAAAATACCTCTAAGGCTCACAAGTATCCTCTTCTTTGGACAGAATTGAGTGGTATGAAGATGTTGGCCCGGCTCCAAAGAGAAAGTGGATGCCCATTAATGATATGAGAGATCCAATTGCAAATGAATAACAAACACCAGTTCTATTTTATTCCATAGTATAATCTTTCTCTTTTTTACCTTCTTTCTGTCCTCCAAATGACAATCCTTCCATTTTAATCTGTTTCTTGGATAGCTGTTCTCATTTTTTTCTATTGGATATCATCATTTCTAAAGTTTATCCCGCTCCCCCATTACTGTGAACTGAGAATTTCATGCCCAACCACAAGCCCTGGGGTGAACAGATAAATTAAAGAAACACAGGATGCTATATTTTTCCACTCTTCCTCCCCCCTCAGAAAAAACCCACTATTCTGGAGGTTGATTCATATTGTGTTCTTTGTATATACAATTTGTGCCAATTATCCCCTCCTCAGTACTATTTATTGCTTAAATGCCACCTCAGTCTCATTTTCAATCAAAAATATGGCCCTTTTGTTCTTACAAATAGTCATATTACAAACATAAAAAAAAAGGTCTTGGAAAAAAAAACACCCTTTGGGCCTTCACTTGTCCCCTGAAAAAAATCCCCAAAATTATGGGTTTCTGGTTTTAGATTCTTAAGATTGAACAATTTATGCAAAAAAATGAAGGAAATTCATAAGCAGGAAATCCTTTAATAAATTTTTTGGAAAATAGGCCATCCTTCCAAATTGGCCAAATTGAAGAAATTTGGAAAACAAATTCAAAACATTTGGGGATCTTGATGTCCCATGTGGGAAAACTTTTGCAAAAAAATTAAAACAAATCTTCAAAACTAAGCCTGAGGAATTTTACTTGAAAAAATAGGCCACTTACGTGTTTTGTCCATAAATTGGTAAAAACACATAAGGGCTTAATTGTGTTTACCAACACCGTATAATTAATGCACTAGAGTATTTGTTACTCCTTTTTATTGTTCTTTGCAAGTTTTTTAATTTTATCACATGAGCTTGTACTTAGTCCTTTTTCTTCAGATCCATCTGTAGGCCATTATTGAAAAATCTTTAAAAAATAAGAACTCTTGTTAAATAGAAAATATTGAAATTTCTCAAACTACAAAGGATGGATTTCCATCTATAATACTGAGATTTAAAAGTAAAGTAACTACTGATAGTTGTATTCATAATAATACACTAATATAGGTGTAAAATGAGGTTCAAATTAAAACAATTGAATAAAATGAGATTTCTAAATAATTCAAAGGAAATTTAATGGGGTCTGCTTATGTCTCTGTTGGAAGAAAGGAAAATTGAAAAAACTTTGTTAAAAATTCAAATTGGATAGAAATGTATGTAATACAGAAGGTATTACAAGCTGAAAGGGTATAGTAACTCTCATAAAATCTGCTTGAATGGGGAGACACAGAGAGGAAAAAAATCCCTTGCATCAACTTATAATCAGGAGAAATTATCACAAAAAACCAAATGAATCCATTCAAAAATCTTTCACCTTGAGAAGACTGCTTTATCCAAAATCTAAGCTATGTCACCTCTTAAATCCTTTGTGAACCTTTCATAAAAAACAGTATTTTTTACCAAGATTGTCTCCTGCAATTGCAAGGAGACAATTCTTTCTGTCATGAGTAGAACTCAAAAGGTCCACATTTCTTTGAATTTCCCTCAAAAATATGTAGAAAGTGGCTGTGACTTTTTTGGTAAGCTTCTTTGTAACTGAAAAGTTAGATTTTATCTCAACCACTTACATGATTTCTTCCTCAGTTAGAATGGATGACTACATTTAGGAAAATAACTTGTTCAATATTGCAATGTCACCAATAGTACACCCAAGAGTTGTGAACGCACTCAATGGTGTAAACCTGTAGATGGTTTCCCTGCCATGGGTAAATCTCTAGCAAACATAGTTGGAACAGGTGAATTCTTTTTAAATTGGTAAACATTAAATGAAAATAGTTATTTTGAGTACAAACCTTTTCTGTTTTAAAGGAATAACTCCAAAGACACATTTTGAAACAAAGAAAAATCAAATAGGTGACATTAGTGGATTAATTTGATTTATGATAAGTACTCTCAATCAAGGTAATAAAGCAATGCATTCTTCAATTATCATAAGAAGGTTGCATTTTATTAGAAGGGTCTTACACACTTTAATAGAAGATGATGTCTTTTTTGTTTTATAAAATGATACTTTAAAAAATATTGTTAATACTCTGGAAATTGAAGCATTCTTTTTGATACATTCAAATCTTATGTTATTTTTCTGTCTGGGTCTTTGTGTGTAATTAAGGTATCTTCTGAGAAATCCAGTGCAATTGAGAATAACTGCTGATTTCTTAATGAAGGAATAGCTCTGTTCAAAAAACATTGATTTTACTATTTTGTTTGAGATGAAGTTTTTCATTAAATTAATGTCTATGTCTTCCCTAAAAGATTGTTTTGGATAGAATAATTGGGGAATATATATAGAATTTTGAGAGAAGTAGATTTTGCAAACAAAAAAATAAAATTTTAGGGTGACTCTATGATAAAGCTTTACAATGATTATAGAAATCTATAACTCTGAGGGTGACACAAAAATAATGATGATAATAGAGTGGTAGGATGGCTACAGGATGATTAATAGAGGTGTTGGGGCTTCAATAATGAGTCTTAGTGATGGAGAGTTCTGCTAAAAGCCCTGGGTGCAGTGTTTATATGTTGGTTTACAATAATAAGCTATACAATTATTAAGATTATAATAATACCTGTTTTAATTCTATGGGTACCACTTTAATATAAAGCTATGCCATGTGAGAATACTGGAACACAATGATTGATTGGGATTTTGGTGAGGAAAAGCCTCCTTTTATCTTGTTCTGGGGTAGTAGGAGGATTCTTACCTCTGCACATGACCACAGAGTGAAATCTGTCACTACTGTGGGTTGGTTTGTGGTTCTATACACTCAATACGAACTGGTATTTGGTGTAAATGTGGCTTTAGAACCACAAGCTGACACTTTTACCCTATACAGGGTGAAATGTTTCACCAATGGAGTTTACAGGTGTGTTCTGGTGCTTTTGAAGTGCCAGAAGCTGTACAAAACATTCCTGTATGAATCTCATCTGTAAGTTTAGGATGAATTAAAGAATAAACAGAATGAAATAAAATTGATGAGCTGTTAATTCAATTATATTGGTAGCTGTACCACAGTAATACCTCATACAGACTAGTGTGGGATTCCAATCTTAAAACATCAATATCTTTGTCAGTTCTGAAGATAGAGAGATCAAAGATAGCTCATTTTGTAGCCCTTGATGAGCTCTACACAATATTTACTGATTTATTATAGCTAGAGGTCAATTTGGTAAGGTTATTTTCATTCTAAACTCCCTTATTACTTTGTGGATTTGTTATGAATCCTGTATTGAGCTTATTTGCTCCATATATCTTGTTCTAGATGAGGTATGAGGAAATAAATGGAGACATAAGAAATTTCTTATATTGATCTTTCCAAAAAAGCCCCACTTTAAGTATCTTACACTAAAACTGTAGAATTTAGATGTGAGGTGAATATTTTGTTCACCCTTATTTTTCTTATTTTTAGCCATACATTCTGTAGTTTTTATGCTACCTTCATTTGGCTAGTATCATTAGATAGCCCTAATTGAAAGATTAAATTTGAAAACCCATTTGATGGGGTTCTTCCTTTTCCTCTGGATTTCAGATATGAGGTGAAACTTAATGTTTATGCTCAGTTCTTTCTTTGAGAAGAAATAAATCTGTCATTCCTTATCCAATGGTTATGAGAGCTTTATATTTTGAAAGATGTGATTTTCCATTTTCTTTTTATTCCCTTTATGAAATATTTTGGAGCAGGTCAATTTCTAGTGGCATTTTGCTCTACCATTGCTTCATGGTATTTTGGCTGTTATGATTGTTCTCTGGCTTTGGGTCACAGGCTGACATACCCTCCCTCTAAAAAAAGGCTGATCATTGATGAGACTTTCCTCCCCTATGTGAGTTACTGGGCTTAGTGTGGTCTATGCAAAATTTTCCAAAAACCTTCTTGTGAACATGCTTGCCCTATCTGGTGCTTTATGTTTGAATCCAGCCAAATTATTGGTTATTAGTTACCTTATTTTTGAGTGGACTGATCCCATTTCTATTTTATCTTTCTCCTCATATTAAACTAAATATTGCTTATTGGGTTTTGGTTCACTGTATTAAACCTCTCCACAGTCGTTCCCCACACTATCAGAGGAAGATTAATAACCTTCTTGAGATTTTCTTGTCTCTTCATCTCTTGGAAATATATATTTCCTGTCTTTGGGAAAATTTTCTGCATATTGATTTGGTGATCCAAGTTGTGACATGTTTTTGTGTTTTCTAATTCTTCTGGATCATGAGATTATTTGGTTTCCAGGGTTGGACTTTTCCTCTGTCACCAGTCCTATTGGTATTATATCTACCCAAAGAGGCTCTAATACTTACTTACTGCAAAGTATTTGCAATTTCATCTAGATTTCAGTCTTTGTTGCACCTTCTTTTTACTTAATTTTCTAGTTCTCCTAGAAATTGTGTAATGAGTTTGTGATTCCTCATTGGAATGTCAATATGAGGATCTATGCCATTAAGTCCTTTAGAATTTTGAAGACACCACTCATAAGGATCCTTTTACACTGAGTATTTGTCATTCTCAAATGAGATGGTCCTTTTCCCTATCAAAGTACCATTACTTTACTTCTGGATTATATGACTCTTCCACCATGAATTCATTTCATTTCTGTGTACCATACACTAGCGTGTCAATCAAAATCTTTGTTTAGTATATCTGTTATCTATTAATCTGGAATACTTGTTACATCAATGAAGAGTCCGCCAATATAATCAAGTTTTGATACACCAGAGAAATGTGGCCAACATGTGTCATGTGGAAGTTTCTTCAATGCTTCCTTCTCTGAATAAGTCACTTTCTCTCCATCTCGGTATTGTAATGGGGATCTGTGCTCACTCTCCATTGTGGGATCTGGTTTGATTTCCTCATAGAGGTGTGGATTATTGGAAAAAACATGTCCCTGTCTTTGTGGCTTTATGTTTTGGTAGACATTGAACAATTATTTCATTTCTTTATTCAGGTATTCCCTATCCCTCCTGCAGTGATATTGCTTCTCTAAGAATTGAATTGGTTCTTTCTTAGTCTCTTCTGAAGCTTTACTTAGCTTATGTAGCAACCACTCACCAGGGGTAAGGGTATTCATCAATACACCCACTCAAACACCTCAAATCAGCAGATCCAGTATCTGCATCAGCATTCAGTTTCAGCAATCTTCATTCTGAAACATGCATACAGTTTGGTACATCAATACAGCCTGTCAATACCTGTACAGGTTGGATTCACCCAATACAGTTTCAATACACCAGTATGAAACTGTATGATCACTCAAATACACCACACCTCTTGTACAGGTTTTGTACAGCTGTACAGGACCTGTATTGGCCAGACTCAATTCAATAATTCAATCCTCTCATGAAAACTCTTCCTCTGGATCAGGGCTGGTGTTTCTCACATATACCAGCCCCTCTTTCTCCCCCTGGGGACTTTTCCCCAGTTAATTAGATTGGTTTATTTATTATTTTATAATTATTCTTATCCTTATTTTGGGTATTATAATTATTTGATTTTAAGTTAGTCTTTGCATTTCTCTCTTTGCCTGTACAGTATGAGTTGGGTGGCCATATCCTTATTAACCCTTCTCTTTCCATTCTGACAGGTTGAAACAGTGGACTTGGACTTGTTTGTGGTTGGCTCTTCTATTTTTTATTCTTATTCTTTTTGTTGCTGCTTCTTATATTAATTTTTCTAGTAATTCATCTTTAACACTCTTAAGTGTATCCTTTCTTACCATATCTTTGAGCCCTCCATAAGTGAGTCCCAGTTTACTGAGAGCCAGGCCCTCTTCACTTCGAAGAGCCCCTGTGACATTAAATTAATTAACTCATATTTGATTCTTTCTTTTCATTAATTTATATTCATTTCTCTCATTCAGCAATTATCATCTCTTTTATGATTTAATAATCTTTAATGATTATGATTTTTCTCTCTCATCAATTTCATCTCATTAATATGAAATTGATTTTTCTTCTTTCTTAACCATTGCTAACCATTTCATTCACTTAATTAATTTTATCAAATCAAATTTTTCTGTGTTCTTATTCAGGTTCTTTTAGGAGTTATTGATTGGTTTGATTGATTGGGATTCATTGGGTTTATTGATTCAGCCATTCAGGATTTTGATTTTGATTGGATTGATTGACTTTGAATTCTCAAGATATTTTATTGATTCTCAAGAATTGATTTTGATTATTGATTGATTTGACTCATCAAGATATTTGAATTGATTGATTGAATATTGATTGATTTTTGATTACTCAAGATTATTGATATTTGATTTGAATTTGATTGATTGTTGATTTTTGATTGAATTGATTGATTGTTGATTGAAGTTGATTTCACCTCAAGAATTAAATTGATTCCTCAAGACTCATCAAGATTTTATTGTGATTGATTTGGCCAAGTTTTGATTTCTGTTCTCGATACCATCAAGTTTCTTTTATTCAACTTCTGTTCATAATGCCGCTTCAGCATAGTCCCCCAGCAAAGAACACTAGATCCCAAAAAATTCCAGCTGTTCTTACTCCTACAACAAGGGCTCCTCTTGACTGCACACCATCAGTTCATCAACTGAGTGCAAATTTGGACAGAGGACCACCAATGGAAGAAGCAGCACCCTCAAGAAGAGGTGGAATGAAATCTAGAAGATCAAGATCCTTTTCTGGACTTTTTGGTGGCTACCCTGGCAGGCCTGAAGGTGCAAGAGCAAGATTAGGGGAAGTTGAAGATGAAGAGGGGGAAGAGTCTGTGGAAGAGGAAGATTCTGGGGAAACTGAAGTTGCAGATGCCTTGGAAAATGCTCCAGAGGTGCCTCAGGGTTCTAATATAGCCCTTTCTAGTCAACCTCTTGTCTCTCAAACTGATCCAAGTCTCCTCAAGATGATGGAGCAGATGACTCAATTCATGGGGCAACTCACTCAAGCAGTTGCTCCCAGGGACAATTCCAAAGCCCCTGCTTTCAAGACTCCATCCATCAAGGCACCTGATTCTTTTAATGGTAATCAAGCTCATAAATTGAGAGAATTTATCCAATCCTGTCAATTAATCTTCCATAATGATCCAGAAAATTTCTTCTCTGACAGGAAGAAAGTTCTTTACTCAAATTCTTTTCTCACTGGTAGAGCTAGAAAGTGGATTGAACCCTATCTCTCAAATATTTCCAATGAATACCCTTCCTACCTCCTCAATAATTGGCCATTATTTGAATCTCAATTATTGACTCTGTTTGGTGACCCCAATGAAGTCAGGAAAGCTGAACAAGAGTTGGACAATTTGAGGATGAAGGAAAGTGGTCATGTATCCTTGTACATTGCAGATTTCAGAAGCTTAATTTCAAGAATTGGAGATTGGGGGGAAAGAGCTTATATCCATGTTTACAGAAGAGGATTGGCATCAAGATTATTGGATCAGTTGGCTTCTAACCCTGGAACTTTTGATACTCTTCAAGAACTTATGGATGTCACTTTAGAGTTAGACACAAGATATCATGAGAGGCAAAAAGAAAAGGGTGGAAAGCAAGAAAAGAAGCCTCCAGTCAATGGATCCAATAAATCTAGGCCTCCTCAAAACTCATCTTCAAAGAGGCCTCACCAGAAGAAGAACAAGAAGGGCAAGCAGTTTCAATCTTCAAAGGACAAGCCTCATGCTGCTCTCCTCAATAAGGACAATAAATTAATCGGTTCTGAAAAGGAGAGGAGGATTCAAGAGGGGTTATGTACTTATTGTGGTGGAAAGCACCCAATTGAAAAATGGTTCAAGAGACCTCAGAACAAGCCTGGGTCATCATCAAGAGGCTTCCCTAGCAAGCAGGGAAAATCCTGAGTGGGAATCATGATGTGTTCAATGGTTCTCACTTATTTCCTTCAAGAGCACAATTGTGCACTCTGAATACTAGTGTCAAGAAATCTTTAAAATTTCTTATTTTCTCTTCTGTCTCTGATATTTTTTATAGTATTCTCATTGATTCTGGTGCTACAAACTGCTTTATTGCAAAGAATTTTGTTCTCAAGTACTCATTTACTCTGTCAGAGCTCCCTGAAAAGATTCCTCTTTTCATTCTGGATTCTAATGAATACCCTGCCTTGTTCATCACTCATTATACCAAGTGGGTAGTTGACTTGCCTTCCTCCCCAAGCTTTGAATGGGACTTCTTTATCATAGATTCACCCAAGGGAGAAGACCTGATATTGGGCTATGATTTCCTTTACCATTTTAATCCCATTATTGACTGGAAAAATGGATTGATCACCTATTATTTTAATCATAAGGATTCTGGTGGTATTATTCCTTCTGCTAGTAATGACTTTGCCACTGCTGTCAACAGTGTTGCTCTGGTTGGTGAACTTAAGACACCTTCCCTTCCTTCTTCTGTCCATATACCTTCCATCAATCCCTCTCAGTCATTACTTCCATTAAGAGATGAAGTCTTCAAAGAGATAAAAGATGTTGGAGAAGATGTTGCTATATCTTCACTTCATCTCTTTCAAGGGGATATGGACCTTCCTCCATTATCTTTTCATGCATCCCTGGAGGAGCAGTGGGATGAGGAGGAAGAGCCAGAAGAAATTGAAACTGTGTTGAAGGTTGTCCCTCCTGCTTATCACCAATATTTGGATGTATTCTCCAAGGTGAAAGCAGAGAAACTTCCTCCACACCACGCCTGTGATCACCATATTGAATTGGAGGGTCTTCTACCTCCAATTGGTGTTATCTACTCATTATCAAATCAAGAGTCAGAAACACTGCGGACCTACATTTCAGAGAATGTAGAGAAAGGTTTCATAAGACCAAGCTCCTCTTCAACAGGAGAACCTGTCCTTTTTGTCAAGAAAAAGGATGGAGGTCTTCATTTGTGTGTTGACTACCGCAAACTCAATGCTGTCACTAGGAAGAACAGATACCCTGTTCCTCCTATGAACCAGCTCCTCACCGTATTCAACGGTTCCACTATCTTCTCCAAGATAAATTTGTGTGGTGCATATAACCTTCTGAGAATCAAAGATGGGGATGAGCACTTAACTGCCTTTAGAACCAAATATGGTAGTTATGAGTATTTGGTCATGCCATTTGGTTTGACCAATTCTCCTGCTTCTTTCCAGAATCTTGTGAATGATATATTTGCAGATTTCTTGGATGTGTTTGTTGTGGTTTATCTAGATGATATTATGGTATTCTCAAGTTCTGAGGAAGAACATGTCAAACATGTGACCTCTGTCCTCCAAAGACTCAGAGAGAATAATTTATTTGCCAAAGCCTCCAAGTGTGTATTCCATGCCTCAAGTGTGGAATACTTGGGCTATGTTGTTTCAAGTGATGGCCTCAAGATGGATTCTTCAAAAGTTCAGCAGATCCTCAATTGGCCTCAGCCCAGAAACATCAAAGCACTTCAATCTTTTCTTGGCTTTGCCAATTTTTATTGTTGTTTCATTAAACATTATTCCAAAAAAATCACTGCTCTCACTTCCCTCCTTAAAAAAGATTCTCCTTTCATACTCAATGAGGAAGCTCTTAGTCAGTTTGAAGCACTCAAAGAAGCTTTCACCTCTGCTCCTATCTTATCCCATTTCAATCCATCTCTACCTACTATTGTAGAGACTGATGCTTCTGATTATGCATTGGGAGCTGTACTGAGTCAGGTGAATGACTCAGGAAAGCATTCCATTGCATTTGATAGTTGCAAGCTCCTCCCAGCTGAGCTGAACTATGAAATTCATGAGAAGGAGCTCCTTGGAATAGTTTGGGCTCTCAAGCACTGGAGAGCATTTCTTCTTTCTCTTTCCAATCCTTTTGAGGTCTTGACAGACCATTCTTCCTTGCAGTATTTCATGTCTTCCAAAGTTATTACTTGTCATCAGGCCCGTTGGGCTGAATTTCTCTCAGAATTTCATTTCACTATCACTTACCGCCCAGGCAGGCTGGCCACTTTACCAGATGCCTTGTCACATTGGGACAACGTGTACCCAGAGAGGGGGGTGGACTTCATCAGCAAGAATCCTCAAAATTTTCATCAAGTACTTAAGCAAGATGGAATTCAAGAGTCAAGATTCTTCTCAATCAAAGTGGAGATTTTCTCAGATTTAGTTGACAAGATTCAAAAAGAAGTATGGCAAGACAAAGACTATAAAGAAATACTCAAGCAACTAGCAAGAGGTGAATCAGTTCCAGATTATTCTCTTGAACCTCAAGCCAAGTTATTATTATTCAAAGATAGAGTAGTAATCCCAAGTAATGAAGAACTTCAACTCAATATTCTTCAAAAGCATCATGACTCACCATTGGCTGGCCATCCTGGCCAGGAGAAGACCCTCAAGCTCATCAACAGGGATTTTTATTGGGCGGGCATGAATCAATTCATCAAGGAATATGTGTCCTCATTTCAGCAATGTTCAAGAAACAAGAACATTCATCACAAGAAGTTTGGACTACTCAAGCCTCTTCAAATTCCATCTGGTCCTTGGAATTCATTATCAATGGAATTTATCACTCAATTGCCCTTGTCAAACAACTTTGACTCAATTCTAGTAGTTGTGGACAGGTTCTCAAAAATGGAAATCTTCATTCCAGCTTATGGAACAATCACTGCTCTGGACTTAGCTCAAACTTTCATTAGTCATGTATTTTCCAAGCATGGCCTTCCAGTCAGTATTGTAAGTGATAGAGGATCTTTATTTGTTTCATCATTTTGGACTCAATTATGTCAGCAGCTCAAGATATCAAGAGGTCTTTCAACTGCATTTCATCCTGAAACAGATGAACAGACAGAGAGGGTAAATCAGATACTAGAACAGTACCTTTGGATGTATGTCAGCTATCATCAAGATGACTGGTACACCTGGCTCCCTCTGGCTGAATTTGCCTATAATAATGCAGAACATTCATCAACCAAGCAATCACCTTTTTTCACCATTTATGGAAGAAATCCCAGCTTTGACTCAATCCATATTTCTCAAGACTCACCTGCTGGAAAGTTATCAACAAAACTCCAATCAGTACAGCAAGTTGGCAAAGAAGAATTAGAGTCAGCAATAAGGAGATTCAAGAAGTATGCAGATAGAAATAGGACAATTCCCCCTGATTTCCAACCTGGGGACAAAGTATGGCTAGCTTCCAAGAATATCAAGACAACAAGACCCACCAAGAAATTATCAGGAAGATGGCTGGGACCTTTTGAAGTTCTGAAGAAGATTGGCAGCCATGCATATCACCTCAAGTTGCCTCAGCAATGGAAGTCAGTTCACCCTGTCTTTCATGTGTCCTTATTAGAACCAGTCAAGCATTCAACTACCCCAAATCGACATCAATTGCCACCACCACCAATCCTAGTGGAGGAGCAAGAAGAATGGGAAGTGACTCAGGTTCTGGACTCAAAACTCAAAAGAGGTAAATTATGGTATCTTGTAGAGTGGAAAGGATTCAGTGAAGACCCAGAAAGAACCACTTGGGAACCAGCTTTTGACCTTACCAACTCACCAGACCTTGTAAAGGATTTCCATTTATTATATACAGACAAGCCTGGTCCAAATACCTCAAGAGTTTGATTATGGTGCTTGGTGGGGAGAAGAAGTTATGAAAGTAAGTTCCTCTCCTGGCATGCACCTTTAAGGGGGTATTCTACCCAAATGTTGTTGTAAGCATCACCTTGGCCACTTTGTGAGCACTTGTCCATTCTTTGGACAGGTTCAGGAAGCATACAACACCAATAACCTCCAATTTGGACCTTATCATGATATGGCCAAATGCTTCTTTCTTTATTTTTCATTTCTTTTCTTTATTACCATTTCAATTTATGCCAATCATCATAATTCAAGACCTTCATTACTTCAATTCATTTATGGCAATTCATTTCAGAAGTCATTTATGGCAATTTATTTCAGTTTTATGGTGCTTGGTGGGGAGTGGAAGTTATGAAAGTAAGTTCCATCTCCTGGTATGCATCCCTGAGGGTTCTACTTCTTGTAAAACATTACCTTGGCCATTCTGTGACCATCAAATGCTTGGTTTTCATTTTTCAGACACTTCTTGGCCAGAATCAAGCCACTCACCACAAGGAGGACCAGCCATCAGGATTTTTCTTTATTTCTTTTCTTTACTCTCATTTTCTCTTATTCTTTTATTTTCTTTCTTTCTTTACTTGTATAATTTTCTTTATTTTATTTCTTTAAAGCAGCATCCCCTCCCAAATCATGTATTGGGAGGTTCCATTATTTTTTCATTTTTTAGTATTTATAAGAGTGGGGATAGAAGTCAAACCAAACACAAACAAGGAAAAGGAAAACTAGTTATCTCTACCCAAATCATCAAAAGTTCTCTGGAAATCATTTATCAACTCATCTTCATACCAGGCAAATTTTGCAGCCATCCCTTCAGAAGCAGTACCTGGAATAGTCCTATCATTGGCATACATAATCACCTCTCTGCTATTTCTATCAACCCTCCTGAACAATCTGGCCACAGCATCTTGATTTTCACTAGCCGTGTTGGGATCTTCTGTGGTAACCTGGATAGGCCAACTTTCTCTTCTTTGAAAAACTTGAGCGGCAGGAAACGGCAAAGGGGACAATCCATCTCTTCTTCTGCTGGAGCTGGCCACAGGTTGGAGTTGAGGGGAGGTGGTTATGGGTGAGTTTCTGGGTTGTTCAACTGGTGATGGTCTTACTGCTGGATTCAAGGAAGGCCTGTTGGTGTGGGAAGTAGTTGGTGAGGGAGGAGGAAGGGCTGTAGGAATGGAAGCAAGCATTGGTTGGAAGGTTCTGGGAGTGCTGGCAATAATTTGGCTTTGGAATCTAGTGTTGGAAAGAGGTTGAGAAGAGGAATTGCTGGATGGATGGCAAATTGAATGAGGAACAACTTCAACTTCTTCACCATCCAACTCATCACTTCCTTCAGCATCTGGATCTGTTGGGGAATCAACAATTCTTCTTAGTTTTTTCACTACCTTCACTACTCCATCAGTATTGGTCCTTGAGATTGGGGTTTCTGAGCTGTAATGTATGGGCCTACCACCGATTGGAATGGGCCCTCCAACATTAGTCCACCTGGCCACATCCCTCTGCCTGGAACCAGTCACTACATCAAAATATCAGTACCAATTCAACCAAGATATGCAAATACCTCACATTGAGAAAATCCTGAGGTTGCATCAGGAGTGAGTTCCTCAGGAATGGGGAATTCCTTCCCAAAGGGCCCATCCTTTCTGCTCCATAAATGCCTCCTGATGTTGGACAAAGTTGACCTGGTACAACAACATGGCTTCTTTCCAATGAAGCAAAAATGGCATTTTGACAATCAAGGATTGTAATGTTGAAAGCAATCCTTACCCTTGGCCAAACATTCAGTACAGGCAGGATCAAGAACTTCAACTGCTCTGAACCCATCATAGGTTTGGGAGGGATCAAAATGACCAGAAGATGCCATGGAAGGGGAAGATAATTGACTGAAGACGCCAGAACCACAAAGAACAGACAGTGGCGGTGCAGAAGGAGAATATTCAGTGAGTTCAGTCAGCTTGGAACTCATAACTGAAAAATATGCAAGCAGAAGATTCAAGATGTCAGAATCAATCCACTCCATATCAACAAAATTTTTTGACCTCAAGGAAATGGGGGCCATAACTCAATTATGCCCCCCCTCAAAGCCTCTAAGGTGAAGCTTCATACCCCTTTGGGGCTGAACTCATCACCCAGGGCCTCCCCTTCAACTTTGGGGAGGCCAGGATCTTGATGGTCCTGGACCCCATCAATGGGTCCAGGCCATATATGGTGAAGTTGGGTTTGGGCCAATTCTGGGCCCCTTGGTCACCCTGGGTCCCCAGGGGCTCCATTTTGGTCCTGGGGGCCTCCAATAGCCCCCATGGACCGCGGACCATAGGACCTCAAAGACCCAAAATGGCCCAAAATGGCCATAGATCACAAAATCAATAAAATTTACCAAAATACCAAAAAGGCCCAAAAGGCCATAGAAAATCAAAATTTATCAAGATTCATCAGGGAAGAGTCCACAGCCCAAAAACACTTTTGAGGGCTGTTTGAGGCCATTTCCATGGACAATGGGGACAAGACCCCTTGGAGGAATTTTTTTTCAAGATCTCATTGGATTAAGCCTTGCCCAATGAGTACACTTCATATACTCATTGGGCATCATTTTTTGAGCACAAGAGCTCAGTGGCCCTTATTTTGGGATATATCCCAAGGCCATACCCCAAGGGCAAGGTTGATTGAATCAGAACAAAAGACAAGCATATTTCAAAGTGGAGTACTTACTCAAAATTTGAAAGAAGGGGGGAATCAATTTGATTTGACAGAGAAGAATTGAAGAAGGATTTTCAGGATAATGGTCAAGAGGAAAAGAAAATTAGAAAGAAATTTTTTGAAAAAATGTGGGGATATTGAGATGCCACTCAACAGTGGCAGGGTATTATGGTGTTCAGGAGCCCACCAGTTTCAAGAGGGGGATACTGTAACAACCACTCACCAGGGGTAAGGGTATTCATCAATACACCCACTCAAACACCTCAAATCAGAAGATCCAGTATCTGCATCAGCATTCAGTTTCAGCAATCTTCATTCTGAAACATGCATACAGTTTGGTACATCAATACAGCCTGTCAATACCTGTACAGGTTGGATTCACCCAATACAGTTTCAATACACCAGTATGAAGCTGTATGATCACTAAAATACACCACACCTCTTGTACAGGTTCTGTACAGCTGTACAGGACCTGTATTGGCCAGACTCAATTCAATAATTCAATCCTCTCATGAAAATTCTTCCTCTGGATCAGGGCTGGTGTTTCTCACATATACCAGCCCCTCTTTCTCCCCCCTGGGGACTTTTCCCCAGTTAATTAATTTAGTTTATTTATTATTTTATAATTATTCTTATCCTTATTTTAGGTATTATAATTATTTGATTATAAGTTAGTCTTTGCATTTCTCTCTTTGCCTGTACAGTATGAGTTGGGTGGCCATATCCTTATTAACCCTTCTCTTTCCATTCTGACAGGTTGAAAGAGTGGACTTGGACTTGTTTGTGGTTGGCTCTTCTATTCTTTATTATTATTCTTTTTGTTGCTGCTTCTTATACTCATTCTTCTAGTAATTCATCTTTAACACTCTTAAGTGTATCCTTTCTTACCATATCTTTGAGCCCTCCATAAGTGAGTCCCAGTTTACTGAGAGCCAGGCCCTCTTCACTTCAAAGAGCCCCTGTGACAGCTTATTATTGTGATCTTGAAGAATATTAATTGTTTTTGTTTTTAAGGTAATTAGCTCTTGTAAGCTTGAATTTTTTCCATGAGTATTTCAAACTCTTTTCAAGTCTTCTCTGCAAATTGTGCCATTTTCAACGATAGTGCACTACTTCTTATGGTGCTCTCAGGGGTCAAAAAATTGTGTCCACTCGGATTGGAGATAGTATTTTGTATTCTAGGGCTGCTAGATTCATCAGAAGTGTTTACAACTATTTGTTGTTTTTACTGCTGTCACCATTTCCAACAATTCATGTATAATAGGGTTTGAATCTTTCTTCCTCTGGTTGAAAGAAGTATTTTCCTTTTCCTATAATCCTATACCTCCACTGGATACTACCTGGGATTGGGAGGAATGGTGAATATTGGTCACTGATCTTCTTGTTCCTGAGTGGTGTGAAGCCAATGGAGAATTGGGTTGGTCTACTCCTTGTGAGCCTGAAGGATTCAGAATGTGCTCTTTCTGGCTCCATGGCCTTATATAGCTCTGGTAGTGGCTTGATTATCTGTAATCCCAGCTTCCCTTTCTTTCAGAATTTTGAAATTCCTGTTAGAATTCAACTCTTTGGTGATTTCCATGAGTTCTTTCAAGAATATCTCTTTGAGGGAAATCTTATTAATATCTTCTACAGGTTCTTTCCAGTGGACCTCCAGCTTGAACCCCCTGTTTGAAATTCTCCATTGGATAAGTTCATTGAAGATTTGATGGGTCAGAATCAATTGATATTATTCAATGCAAGCCTCACCTGGAGGTTTTCTATTGGAACTTATCTTGAAAGTTGGAGGTAGGTTCAGCTTGCCATATTCTACAACTCTGATCCACTTCACCTTATTTGCCTCTGAGGTTTCTATTCCTGATGATAACTGATTCTCTTTGCAAGGAATAGTCCCTTGGAAATCCAAAGTCTTTGAAATGAGGTGGTGCCCTTTCTGGCTTTCAGAATTAGAGCTTTATCTGACCAATTAAAATCTCTTTTCTGCTAGGAATCTATAGTTAAGCTTTGCCAAGTCATTATGGAAATTATCAATGATAATAATAATCAATTTTACACACCAATTTGGGTGTAAGAGTGAATGATTAGATTTTTTGTTAAAGAGATGTCCACATAATATATACTTTGTATATATTAAAAGGAATAGTAAAAGAAATATTACTTTATTTCTTTTTTATAGGTATTATTATTGAACTTATCAATAATAATAACAATAGTAAATCTCCCCTCACCAATTTTGGTGAAAACTGAATTATAGGAGTTTCTATGAAATTCCGAAAGATTACTCTGTATATATTATCAAGAAACAGTAACATAAATATTAATATATTTCTGTTTTTAGATAAGTATTATTATTGGACTTATCAATAAAAATAAGAGTGAATCTTCCACACCAATTTAGTTACAAACTGAATTATAGGAGGTTTTCTTAAAGAAAAAATCCAAGCAATATATACTTTTTATATATTAACAAAATTCCACCAAAATAAATACGACTATATTTGTTTTGAAAAATTATTATTATTTGAATTATCAATAATGATAATTATTATGAATTTTTCATACCAATTTGTGTGAGAAAATGATTTTGGATGTTTTTCTGAGAAAAATATCAAAACAATATATACTTTTTATATATTATTAAAAGAATTTCAGCAAAAGAAATATGGTCAAATTCCTTTGTGAATAGGTATTAATATTGAGATTATTAATAATACTTATAACAATGAATTATTTGAAGCCATTTTGGGTACAAAAATTAATAATAAAGGTCTTCAAGAAAAATTCCAACAATATATACTTTGTATATATTAGTATGGGAAAACAATATATCATTATTTATTTTAATGAAGTATTATTCTTAAAAATATCAATTATGATTATATTAATCAATTTCCATGTGAATTTGGTTGAAAAGATTAATTATAAAATCTTTCCTTAACGACAAATTTGAAGAATATATACTCTGTATATATTACTAGGAAAAAATGAAGATATATGATCACATTGTTTCTAAAAGAGTTAATTATCATTGAAACCATCAATAATAATGATTAGAATCAATTTCAACGCCAATTTGGGTGAGAAAATGACTTCTCAAGGTATTTACTAAAGGAAAATCAAGGAAGATACTCTGTATATATTACTATGAAAAAATGAAGATATATGATTATGTATTTTCTAGAGATTTGATGATTATTGAAACTTTCAAAAATAATTATTTTGATCAATCTTCATTCCAATTGGGGTGAAAAAATCAAAATATTATATACTTTGTATATATTATGAAAAAAATATCAAGAAAAGAATATGACTTAGTTTTTTTTTTTAAAAAAATAGATTATTTTATAGATATAAATTATATATTTATAGATCTTTAAAGTTATGAAAAATATCTTCTTTTTGTGGAAAATTATGTATACAGTTTTTTATTATTACTATTATTATTATTTATTATTTATTTTTTAAGTAAGAAATATCAGAATAGTGAGAAATCACGAAATGAATCCCCCTCAGGGCTTCTGATGGTCCGATGAAAGTCTACAAAAGGAAGAAAACAATTTAAAAAACTCCAATAAGCATATTAATAAGAAGAAAGAAGTGAAACTAAGCTGAAGCTTTGTCCAGAATAGGTAAAAAAACAGGCCAGTAACCCAAGATGTCTGGGCGACTCCATGATATAGCTTTAAAATGATGATAAAAGGCTAAACCTCTGAGTGAGACAAAAATGGTTTTGATAATAGAGTGGTAATATGGGTACAGGATGATTGATGGAGGTGTTGGGGCTTTACTAATGAGTCTTAGTGATGGTAAGTCCTTCTAAAAGCCCTGGGTGCAGGGTTCATCTGTTTCTTCACAAGAATAAACCCTAAAATCATGAATATTATAATAATAACTGTTTTAATTCTATTGGTACCACTTTTTATGGAAAGATATATCACATAAAAATACTAGAAAAGGATTATTGACTGGTTTTTTGGTGAGGAAAAGACTCCTTTTATCTTTTTCTGGGGTAGTAGGAGGCCGCTTACCTCTGCACACGACCACAAAGTTAAATCTTTCACTACTGTGGGTTGGCTTGTGGTTCTATACACTCAATACAGACTGGTATTGGGCGGAAATGTGGTTTTAGAACCACAAGCTGACATTTTTACCTTATGCATGGTGAACATTTTCACCAATGAAATTTACAGGTGTTTTCTGGTGCTTCTGAAGCATCAGAAGGTGTGCAGAATATTCCTGTATGACTCTCATTTCCAAGTTTATGAGAAATTACAGAATAAACAGCATTCAATTCAATTATATGGACAGTTGTCCCACAGAAAGATTACATACAGGCTAGTGTGGGATTAAAATCTTAAAACATGAATATGTTTGTCAGTTCTAAATATAAAGAGCTCAAAAGTGTCTCATTTTTCAGCCCTTGACGGGGTTCTGTCACAATCATGAGAAGGACCTCCCCCAATTTGTGTTTCGTGGCAATTTCAGCCTGAGCCAATTTATGGCCGATTGGCCTTCAGTGGTGTTTAAATGGCTTTTGGGTAACACCCATATTTTACTTCATTCATGGCCTTCAGGCCATATCCTTCTCTTTTAGCCCTTTATGGCCAATTACTTACCTCACCAAACCCCTTTAATTGGGGTATGGGGGGTCATTAGCCCCTTATCCACCCCCTTTGATTAGGGGGATTTAGGTCCCCTATGGCCTTTATGGTGTGCCAAACGTAATTAAAGGCCCAGATTTCCCAGGGCCTGAAACCATTTAGGCCCCCTTTGGCCTCAATACAATTCAGCTAAAAGGGGCAAAGGGGGGAATCTCAGTAGCCCCCAATGCCAGGTGGGTCCACCTGAGCCCCAATTTTGGCCAATACCTCCATGGCCCCAGATTTTCCCAAGGAGCCCAAAACCTTAAACTGTCCATACATGGCCATAGACCCCAAGACTCCACCCATAGCCTCTAGCAATCACAAAAAGCCACTGGCTCATGTTTGACAGGGTTTCACCTTGATTAAAGGGGAACCCTTTCCCTCAGTTATGGACATTGTACTGCAGGAACCAGGAATGGAGAGTTATGCACCATGATTCCTCAGAAATTCAATGGTGACAATTTTGAGACTCAATTCTGTCATTTCAAGTCAATTCAACAGCCCATCAGTTCATTGCAAAAGGAAGACTCACCTTACTCAAGCTGGAAATGCATGGTGAAATCCACAAGAACATTTGAGGTTACCAATAACCAGGCCCTCCAGGTATTGGATTTTTCATTTCAACAGTATTCCCCAGGGGAATAATGGCCCAGGATTCTTAAAGGACAGTTTCACGAGGTTGTTGATATTCAAGTCAGTTTTTAAGGAATCAAGCACTACCTGGACAACTCCATTGTTTAATACAGGCTGTATTCAGAAACCCTGTATTGAATTGGCTATTTTGGGCCAATTCATACTTCACTGTGGGAATTCAAGGCACACAGCTCATCTTTGAAGAGTATCAGATATTTATTGACCCAAAGCATTCAAGAAAGCTGGGTGTTCAATCCTCAAGGATCAGCTTCAGCATTTCACATATACTGGCCACCTTTTCACTGCTGGGGACTTTCTCCCCAGTTAATTAATATACTGGATTTTTTTATTATTATTTTCTTTTCATTATTGAAAGTAAATACTGAAATTCTTAATTAAGTAATTTTTTCTTTTCTCTTTGGCTGTAAGTAGATATTGGGGGTCATATCCTTTACTAATTTCATTATTCCTTCTGGAAGGTTGAAACAGTGAATTGAGGATTCATTTGGTTGGCTCTTTGACCTTTAACTTTTTCTTTATTATCATTGGCTTTTGGCTTCATTATTATCATTTGGAATATCTTGTACTTGCTCTTATTTTCCTTTAAATAAATATATTCTTCTTTATTTTCTTTATCCCTTTGGAGCCCTACAAGTAAATTCTTGATTCCTTAGTGCAAAGCCATCCTTGTTTTCCCCAAGAGCCCCTGTGAAATCATGTTAATTAACCCATAATTTATTCCTTCAATTATTTATTCTTTATTTTATCTTCAAATCATTCATTCATGAATCAGTACTCTTTTATGACTTTGATTATTTTTCTACAAATTATCAATTTTCAATCACCCTTTTGTTCATGGAAAGTGATTTTTCTTTATCAATTTTCTCTCAATACTATCAAACTTTTGGTTTCCTTCAAATTGGGAAGGCTGACCATTGTTTTTAGTCATTCTTATTCCAATAAATTTTCATTCAGGTTGCAGGTTTAATTTTATTTCAAAATTGGTCTCAAAATTCATTTCTGACACAGATCTTCATTCATCAAGATTCATTTTGAAATATCATTCAAGAATTTTGATTGAAAGAAAGATTTCCACTTGATTTGATTTTGATTGATTGATTTGACATATTTGATTTTGACCTCAAGATTTATTGACCTTAAGATTCCATTTGTTTTCATTTTTTTATTGATTTAATTCTGATTTTTGATTGATTTACCTTAAGATTTATTGATTTGAATTAATCAAGATATTTAATTATTGATCCATTTATCCTTCAATATGAATTGATTGATTGATTGATCTCAAGCAATTATTGATTTACTGATTTCTCAAGATATTGATTTTTTGATTTTGACGTCAAGATTTCTTGTCTGATTGCCTCAAGTCCTCAGATTCAATTTTTGATTTTTCTTCAAATTTCATTTCATTTTTATTCTAAAACTAATACCTGTCCAACACTCACCTCCTTAAAGACAGACCAGATCCCAGGCCAGAACTACAGCTTTCCTCAATCCAACACCAAGAGCTCCTCTTGAGGGGACCCCATCAGTTCTTCAACTGAGGGCTCATCTGGACAGAGGGCCAGTCATAGAAGAGGCAGCACCATGCAGGAAGGAAGAGGGCCTATAAGATCATGCTCATTCTCCAGAGTAGTTGGCCCTTTTTCAGGCATTTAAAGGCCCACACTCAGAGGTCCTGGTGAATATTATTCAGATGAGGAGAATTATGTGGAAGAGGAAGAGTCTGAAAGCACTTGGGCTTCTTCTACTCCTGTGGAGGAATCTCAAGGCACTGGAGGGCCAACTCTATCCCAGTCTAATCAGCCTATCTCTGATCAGTCTGAATCATTGTGATTGGCCATTATGCAACAAATGACCCAGATTATGGCCAATATTCAAGCTGCTTCATCTTTTGAAGCTTAAAGACCACCAGCCTTCAATACTCCCTCTATGAAGGCCTCAGATGCCTTTGATGGCATTCAACCCTTCAAAGTCAGAAGTTTCATTCAGTCTTGCCAGCTTCTTTTTCATAATTACTAGGAAGATTTCTTGGAAGACATGAAGAAGTTTCTTTATGCCACTTAATTTCTCATTGGCACCTCCTCAATAACTAGGCTTTGTTTGAATCCCAGATCTTTAATTTATTTGGGGGCCCAAATGAAGTTAGAAAAGCTGAGTCAGAGCTGCATGGCCTCAGAATGAAGGAAGGAGGTCATTTTTCTTTAAAAATTTATTATTCCACAATTTTGGTGTCAATAATTGGGGATTGGGGGGAAAGGGCTCTTAGTCATCATTTCGGGAGGGGATTGTCCTCCATAATTCTGGATCAATTGGCCTCCCATCCTTCAAATATTGATTCTATTCAAGACTTAATGGATGTTACCCCGGAACTTGATACCAGGTACCATGAGAGGCAGAAGTGGAAGAATCATTGTTAAGAAAGGAAGACTGAAGGCTCAAATTCAAGCTCTTTTAATCTGTAAATTTATTTAAGCTCAAGTCATGAGAAGAGGAATTTCAGGGTTCAGAAAAGGGACAAGTGTAAGATGTGTCTATGAAATGGTGATAATATTACTATTAATCAACAGTACAATGACCGTTCTTATGAAATATAATAATAAAAATTACTATAGCCACAATTGAATAATTAAAGAATTGTTTCTTTTATGTGTTATACACTACTAGTGATTATAACAGTAAGCAGTAATTGTCTACAAGAATCAATTACAAGAAGAATTTAATAATAAAACTTCTTTTATTAGAATAATAAAGCTATTTCAATAGATAATTATCTTTTACAAGAATAATTATAAATATAGTTCTTGAAGAAGACTATTACTAGAGAAAAACTTTGAGAAGTAAGAGAAATTACTAACTATTAATCCAATGAACCTTTTAGATGATAATAGTAGAGAAATTTGATGTAGAATTGTGGATTTAATGGATCAAAGTTGATCTATAACAGTATTACAACAAATTATAGCTGATTTCTATTTTTCATGTCTTTCTGATTGATTTCTGAAAGAATAAAACACTTAAGAAATAGCTTTAACTAATACTTACTTGTTTGGTAATAAAGGTATAATATAATAATGTGTTTATGTGGAAAAAACAGCAAGAGGAGGCATCTTTTAAGTCTAAGACAGCTCACAGAGTCATGCCATGGAGACAACTGAAAAAACCAGTGAGTGAGAAAGCAATGAAACGTTTTGGATTATTGATTGCATCATTTTTTGTCACATAAGATTATCATAATTCCTTAATTGAGGCATTTACGTGACTACCAACCCATTGATGGTTAAGAATAAAAGGAGTAAAAACTGTAAGTCTTCTTTTATTCCAAAATAATCATTGATTTCTCAAGTTTATCAATGTTATTGGAAATTTTATCACAGGATGTATTTTCTGTAAGTTTTTAAAGATTCTGTGTTTCATGTGGAATCATCACAAATGGACTGTAAGTAAAACATTTAATTTTACATATGAAAGTATAATTATTTTTGCTTTTTTCATGACTTATACAGTTCTAAACTGTTCCTGAAAGTTTCAGAAAGATTCATTAAGAATTGTATTTTTAATGAATTTTTGAAGTTTTTACCTCAATTCTATGTAGAATTGCAAATAGCAGTGTATGGCTGGTTGCTATGAGGTAAATCAATGGATACTAGTCCAAAAAGGGTTTTGATTACTCTTTCGTGGCTTATCCACGGTAATTCATTAAGAATTGACATGGTTACAGGAGTCTAAGTTGTTCTTTACCTCCTTGGCACGTCAAAGTAGCAGGTTATTTGCTATTTTCTTATAATTTACTGTAGTTGTAACATGGTAACCAATTTCCCAAAAGTTTCTAGTTTACTAATTGGGCCAAGATTAACCATGAATCCAAGCTTTTGGAGCTATCCACACCTCAGAGGTCTCAGAAGCTGGGTACCCTGGCTCTCTTTGATGTTTTTGTCCCCCTTGTCTATTTTTTACGTCAAAATAGAATTTTAAGCTTCAAGTGAGATATCCCCTATGGGTGTACCAAAAATGCATGTAAGAATACCATAATGTTAAGTGCTCAAAACATGCATAACACTATTCGTAGTGTTTATGTAATGTGGGATTTCTCTCATTCCTATTATTTTGGCATGAAATAGAGAAAAACAAATGTTTTCATGGATCTTTTATGTGGTATTGATGATGTGGTATTGAAGTATTTTCCATATTACCACCTCAAAGAGTTTATTTGAGCTTATTCACTCTATGGAGCTACCCTAGGTAAATTTCTGTGTAGAATCCAAATCTGGCCTTAAATCTATGGATTTACTTACTCAATAAAAGTGTATTCATCTTTTCTGAAATCAAAAATGATGCATTTTGAATATATGCATGACTTATGGGTTATGCATAGTTCAGAATCTATTCTTAAGATAATTGTGGCCTAATTGGGTATGCAAAATATACCTCAAGGCTCACATTCCCTCCCAACAAAAAATAAAATAGTACTACAATTTTATCAATGATATAAAGAAGAAAAAGACCCCAAAGGGGGTTAATGTCCACTGTCCAACCTTGTTTCATTACTCAGATAAAGTAAATAAAAGCACATTTATAGACATATTCAGGCTTGTGGCCTTCTTTCATGTCTAAATCTTCATAAGAGTTTATCTGAGTCAGGTATTTCTGATTCTGCCAGCCATTCATCTTCATATACTGGATTTCTATATATGACTGGATATTCTCTTTGATTTTTACCCCTAAGTCTCCTTTCTTTAATGAATTTCTTTAATGACTTTCTTTATCTTTTTTTTCTTCATCCTGTTCCACTAGTGGTACAGTCAAAGAAGTTGGGTTCCTTAAAGGAAAAAATTCTTTGTCAGTTGGTTGATAAGGCTTTCTCAGGCTGACAGGAAAAGTGGGGTGTTTATTTTCCAATTCACCACTTAATTCCACTTGAACTGCATTGGTTCCATGTGGGGCAACAATAAAAAAAGGTCGTACATAAGAATCTTTAAGTTTCTTTGGGCCTTTGATATTATTAAAATTCAAGGTTGAAACTAGAACTAAGTCCTCTACTTTGAAGTCTGGTACTTTGTGACTCTTGTCCCACTTCTGTTTAGCATATTCAAAAGCATCATTCATACTTTGTTTTTCATGATGTTTCAATTTATCAAGCATTACTTTGAAGCTGGAAGATGTAGGATGAATTTCAATCAAGTCTTTCCTCAGTGTATCTTCTGGGAGTCTTGGATTCCATTCTTTCTCTAACATAGCAGGAGCTTGACCTGTGGAAGAATGGACTGATGTCTTATATGCCAATTCTAATGCAGGTATAAGAGTGAACCAGTCATGGGTAAATCCATCTGAGTTTTTGAATTATAACCCATAAGCACAAAGTCTCCTGAACATGTCTTCTAAAGTTTGAATCATTCTTTCTGCTAGCCCAGCTGTTTGAGGGTGATATGCTGTAGAGAATGATAGCTTAGTCCCAAAAAATCTATGAAGATTAGTCCAAAGTGCAGATTTGAACTTGGGATCCCTGTCACTTGTGATATTCTTGAATAGTCCTGTATGCAAAATAACTCTACTCTACAGAAGAAGAGCTGTATCCATAGCTGGGGCATCTTTATGACATGGTAAGAATATGGGAGTCTTTCTATATCTGTCCAAAATTACTAAACAAGCATTATAGCTTTTGTCACCACTTGGAGGAAGTTCTGCAACCCAATCCATGTGAAAGAATTCCCAAGGGGATTTTGGTTCTTGAATATGGATCATAAGTCCAAATTTCTTGCCTATACTCCTGTTTGCTTTTTGAAATCTGTCGCAGGTATGGGAATATTCAATGGTCCCTTTTCTCCAAGATGGAAACCATGCCCAGTTCTTCACTTTTTGAAGTGTTCTGTCCTCTGACAGGTTTCCAGAGTAGATTCTATCATGGAATTCATGAAGAATGGTATTGATAAGCAATCTGCTACACAATGTCATTACACAAGAGTGCTTGGTTCTGTGGTAAATAATCCCATCAAACAAGTGAAATCTTTCTTCAGAATGGGAATTCTTCCAAACTTCATTCAGGGCATTGACTAAAGATGTATCTTTGCAGTCTTTATCTAATAAGGAAGTCAAGATATGGTAATTCTTGTCTTGCTTATAAGATTCCCTGAATTCTTGAAAGAATTCAGTCCCAATATCAGTTATGTTAATTCCCTCAATTGGAATTTGTGATTCTGCTTGCAAAGGCACATAAGCTGGATTATCAGAAGTATTGGCTAATGCCCACCTGCTAAGTCCATCAGCATTCTTGTGAATGTTTCCTGCTTTATGAACTATAGTCATCTTTCCTCTATATTCTTGAATGGCTATTTGCCATCTCAACATATTTCTGTTGGGAGCTTTCATGTTAAGAAGTGATTTTACAGTGTTACAGTCAGTTATCACTTCAAAAACACTACCATCAAGATAATAGTGTAATTTCTCAAGTGCCCATACCAAACATAAGCTCTCCATTTGGCTTGCACCATATCTGGCTTTTGTTGGTATGATTTGTCTTGAGATGTAACAAACAGGTCCTTCTGTTGGTTTGCCATCAATAATTTGGACTTGATTTAGGGCTGCCCCTAATCCATCTCCACATGCCTCAATGTACAATTTAAGAGGTATTTTCCAGTAAGGCATGAGGAGTAAAGGTGCTTCTGTAAGAGCTTTCCTTATCTTCTAATAAGCTTTAATTCTCTCTTGTGTCATCTCAAATACTGTCTGTTGATCACAGATTCTGTAGAGTGACTTGGCTAGAATTGCAAAGTCTTTCAAGTGTTTCCTATAATAACTGGCAAATCCTAGAAAAGACATCATTTCTTTCTTATTCTGGGGTATTGGCTCAAGTAAAACTGCTGCCAATTTATTTTTGTCAATACCCAAGCTGAAACCAGAAACAATATGTCCTAATTATTTGAGCTCTTCAAAGCCAAAATTGCATCTCTTGAGTGAAATCTTCATATTCACTTCTGCAACTTTGTGAAGTACTCTTTCAAGTCTTTCAAGGCTCAAAGACCATGAATCAGAACATATGATAATATCATCAATATAAATGTTAAGCCATTCTTCAGATAATTCTGTGGGGAAGATGGTGTTAATCATTCTTTGATAATGAGATGGTGCATTTTTAATAGCAAATGGAATTCTAAAATACTAACAAATACCACAGTGAGTGATAATTCTAAGTAATTTCTTAGCTTTAGGCGTCAAAACATTTTGGTGAAAGCCTTTCAATGCATCCATTGATGTTATATACTTGGCTTTAGACAATTGGGTCAATGTTTCTTGAGCTCTAGGGATTGGATACCTATCTGGAACTGTGTAGGTATTCAATGCTCTAAAATCTCCAACCATCCTTGATTTATCATTATGCCAAGCAATAATAACAGGTTTAGTTACTTCAGCTTCTTCATTATGGCCTACTTTCCTCAGTACACCAAGTTGAATCAACTCTTGGATATGCTTTTCCAAGGCTTCTCTAGCTCTGGGACTGGCTTGATAGGCTGGTCTTCTAATTACTGGAGGATATGATATGTCAATATTAAGAGTAATATCAACTTCATGTGCTTTCATAGCACCTAATGGTTTATTATCAGAGGCAAATGCATTATTATATGTGTATAACACATCAATAAGTTCATGTATCATCTTTGGTGACAATGATGGAGCAATTTGTGCTTCAACAAGTTGATTAGTTACAAATTCTTCATTATAAGTATCTTTTTTAGAAGATACCAGTGATATTTGTTTTGGCATATTGGAGAAAGCAAATTTTTTTCTCTTGTTTTCTCCAATTGTAAAATATCTATCCTTATGGTTATTGATGTCAATACCATAAATATTCAAGTAATCATTTCCAAAAATAATGTGCTGAGATGTGCAATTGTCCATTACTACAATCTCAGTCTTCATTCTAATACTTCCTGCTGGGTGTGGAAATACAATATTAGTGTCTAATGTACCCAAAGGGTACATATTATGACTGGCACTACTAAATTGTACACCCTCTATTGGTAATAGATGATTCTTCCATCCAGGCAGTATAGGTTGAAGATGATCATTTCCTACACAAGTACAAAATGCACCTGTATCCAAATTCACTTTGGCTTCAATATCATTCATCAGAACTGATGTGATACAAGATTCTCCAGCAGTGTATCCTTTAACTCTAGCAGGTTTGGTTTTACACATTCTGGAATCTTGGATATTGATCAGGCTATGACAGTCCTCATTGGACTGTGGCAAGTGAGTATGGACTTCTGTGACCTCAAAGAAACCTGTAATGGTTCCAATGGGATAGTACTCTACTGGTGTATCCTCAGAGACTGCAGAATCTAGGTCAGATTCTTCTTTCTCTTCAGTGCACTGAACTTCATTTATTTTTGTCTTTTTGGTGCAAGTGTTGGCTAAATGTGAAGTGCTTCCACATTTATGACACTTGGAGACAGGTCTTTCAGGCTTTCTGTCCTCTCTGGCAATCTTTCGGACCATTTTGGACTCCATAGGAATTTTAGTCCAAGTTTTACCAATTCTGGTTCTAGTAATGATATCTTCCATTTCATTGATGTAGTCCTCTGTTGAACAGGGTTCTAAACATCTGCACTTGATAGCATGTTCCAGCTCTCCTCCACATTTTCTTAATATTTCATATTAATCATGGTGTCAGACATATCTGGGTGTAAAGCAGATAATCTGTCTTTCTGTTTGGAGAACCAAGTACGTGGTTTATCCTTTTCTGAGTTAAAAATGGCACTTTCAAAAGAATTTTCCATTTTAAACCTCCAAGAATTATTGGCCCATTTGGTAATCATTTCAGATTTCCACCATGACCAATCATGTTTTCCATGATCTTGTCTCATCGTGTTATACCATTTCTTTGCAGTTCTGGTAAACAGAGAGTTTAATTTGCCCACTATTGTTCATCAGGTATGTGAAAATCATTTTGCAACATATCAATAGCTCTGATGAACTCAATATGGTTATATTCTCCTTCACCAGAGAATGTTGGACATTCTTCCAATTTGGCAATATCTTTCGCAGAGATAATATTTTCTCCTAAGAATGGGTTAAAACTTCCTTTCACAGAAGTTTTTTCTTCAGTCAAAGGTGTAGAATGTCTTGGCATATGTGGTTCATAATTCTTATGAATTTGTTCTACGTTTGCAATGATTTCATCCTTTAACTTCTGCCTTTCACTGTCACTTTTTTCCAAATGTGTAGAAAACTGATTGGTATTTTTACTTGTTTCCAAGACATGGTCTTTCAGAATTCTAAGTTGATCATTAATGTTTAAAATGGAAAGATCTTTCATTTCATCATTTTGAACTTGACACTTACTCTCAATTCTGTCACATGTATTGGTAATTGAATCAAGTCTGACATTTGTCAATTGATACCATTCAGTATACTTTTTGTCATTTCTTTTTTCAATTCACTCATGTTCAATATGATTTTATTTAACTTTGCATCAAATTTGCCAATTTCTAAATCAATAATAGATTTAACAAAGTTGATTTCATCTATTATTTGCGTGGAAAAGTTCTGTTTATCTTTTCCTGCTCTTTGTCTGTGAATGCCATAAGAGTTCTGGCCATATTGAAGACACTGTCTACTGCTGAAGGCTCCAATTTGGGAATCCTGTACCCTTGTGGGTAAGGTCTGTGCCAATTGGCTTTGCCTTTGCCCTTGCCTTGATGGTTCTTGGGACTTTTATGCTTCTTCTGAGGTCCTTTGGGCTTGTCCTTGGACACTTCTGGAGCTGGTACACTCCACTGGGACTTCTGTCTCCAAAGCTGGAGTCATTTCCAACTCCTTCTTCTGGTCTATGGATAAAAGAATTTGGTTCTTCAACCAATTCTTTATCTTTTTGACTTTGTCTTTGAAAGAAAATGGGCTCCAGCCTCCTAAGAGTTCTATGGTCTTATCCTGACCCAGAAAGCTCTTGATGTGTAAGTAGGAGTTCATGGCCCCCTGCCAAAGGCTTGGGCATATTTCCCACGCCTCTTCTTTGGCTGATTTGACCCAATTTTTGTATTGGCATTAATAAATTTCTATTGCTTCCACTTGAAAGTGGTTCAGCCCTTGAAGTATTATCATGAATAAGTCCAGATTCATAATTCACGTCAAAATTTGAGGGTACAGACCTTGGGGAATGGGGGAAAACTCTGGAATCCTCCATATGTGTCTTTCTTAAGGAAGATTTGACACTTCTAGATTTGGTCTTGCCTCTTCCTTGTCCAAATCCATCTGGTTGTCTTGAATAGTTGCTTCCATTACTGGTATGAACCATTTTCACGTCAATTAAAGATAAAATAAGAATTAGAAACAAAAAACACACACCTTTTGGTGGTTGTTTGGATTGTTCTGTTTTAAATAAAGTGCCTCTTTGAGCAATTTGAACTTCAATACTGTCTTCAGATTCTTCTTCTGAAGATTCTGGACTAGTAAGGTATCTTTTACTGAGTCTGTTACCAGCTGCACAGTAATTGATTAAAGACACTAGAGAAACAAATTGATCAAAGAAAATTATTTTTTATGCTTTGAAGATAATTTCAAGATCTTTTTATAAATTTTGATTTTTTAATATTAAAAAATTATTCTTTTTAAAGGGAAAGAAATTATAATTTAAGATTTTGAATAAAAATTAATTCAGAGTAACTCAAAGAATAATTTTATAGGTTTTTGGATGTGAAAAAGCCATGTGTAAAAAGAGTATAAAATTAAACCAAATTCCTCAATGAAAAAGATTTTAAGACAATTTCAAAAATAAAAATAATTTTTACCTTGAATTGAATGAAGCAAATCATTAAATTAATATATTCTAGAACTTAAAAATATATTAATCAAGGGTATAAGGCTCAAACAACACAGCCAGGCCCCCAAATGTAAGATGTGTCTATGAAACTGTGATAATATTACTATTAATCAACAGTACTATGACTGTTCTTATTAAATATAATAATAAAGATTATTATAGCCACAATCAAATAATTAAATAATTATTTCTTTTGTGTGTTATACACTACTAGTGATTATAACAGTAAACAGTAATTGTCTACAAGAATCAATTACAAGAAGAATTTAATAATAAAATTATTTCAATATATAATTATCTTTTACAAGAATAATTATAAAGATAATTCTTGAAGAGAACTATTACTAGAGAGAAAATTTCAAAATTAAGATAAATTACTCACTATTTATCCATGAACCTTTTAGATGATAATAGTAGAGAAATTTGATGTAGAATTGTGCATTTAATGGATCAAAATCAATTTATAACAGTATTACAGAAAATTATAGTTGATTTCCATGATTTCACATCTTTCTGATTGATTTCTGAAAGAATAAAACACTTAAAAAATAGCTTTAACTAATACTTACTTGTTTGGTAATAAAGGTATAATATAATAATGTGTTTATGTGGAAAAAACAGCAAGAGGAGGCCTCTTTTAAGTCTAAGACAGCTCACAGAGGCGTGCCATGGAGCAAACTGAAAAACCTGTGAGTGAGAAAGCAATAAAACATTTTGGATTATTGATTGCATCGTTTTTTGTCACGTAAGATTATCATAATTACTTAATTGAGGCTTTTACGTGACTACCAACCCATTTATGGTTAAGAATAAAAGGAGTAAAAACTGTAAGTCTTCTTTTATTCCAAAATAATCATTTATTTCTCAAAGCTATCAATGTTATTGGAAATTTCATCACAGGATGTATTTTCTGTAAATTCTTAAAGATTCTGTGTTTCATGTGGAATCACCAAAAATGGACTGTAGGTAAAACTTTTAATTTTACATATAGAAGTAGAGTTACTTTTTGTTTTTATATGAATTATACAGCTCTCAATTGGTACTGAAAGCTTTAGAAAAACTCATTAAGAATTGTATTTTTAATGAATTTTTGAAGTTTTTATCTCAATTCTATGTAAAATTGCAAATAGCAGTGTATGGCTGGTTGCTATGAGGTAAATCAATGGATACTAGTCCAAAAAGGGTTTTTATTACTCTTTTGTGGCTTATCCATGGTAAGTAATTAAGAATTGACATGGTTACAGGAGTCTAAGTTGCTCTTTACCTCCTTGGCACATCAAAGTAGCAGGTTATTTGCTATTTTCTTATAATTTACTATAGTTGTAACATGGTAACAAATTTCCCAAAAGGTTTTAGTTTACTAATTGGGAAATAATAAACCATGGATCCAAGCTTTGGAGCTATCCACACCTCAGAGGTCTCAGAAGTTGGGTACCCTGGCTCTCTTTGATGTCTTTTGTCCCCCTTGCCTATTTTTTACGTCAAAATAGAATTTTAAGCTTCAAGTGAGATATCCCCTATGGGTGTACCAAAAATGCATGTACGAATACCATAATGTTAAGTGCTCAAAACATGCATAACACTACTCTTAGTGTTTATGTAATATGGGATTTCTCTCATTCCTATTATTTTGGCATGAAATAGAGAAAAACAAACGTTTTCATGGATCTTTTATGTGGTATTGAAGTATTTTCCATATTACCACCTTAAAGAGCTTATTTGAGCTTATTCACTCTACAGAGCTACCCTAGGTGAATTTTTGTGTAGAGTGCAAATCTGGCCCTAAATCCATGGATTTACTTACTCAATAAAAGATTATTCATCTTTTCTGAAATCAAACATGAAGCATTTTGAATTTATGCATTACTTATGGGTTATGCATAGTTCAGAATTTATTTTCAAGATGATTATGGCCTATTTGGGTATGTAAAATATACCTCAAGGCTCACAACAAGCCCAACTCTTCTCTCTTGAATAGGGACCAAAATTTTATGGGTTCTGAAAAAGAGAGAAGAATCAAGGAGGGCTTGTGTGCCTATTGTGGAGGGTAGCATAGTCTTGAGGCAGGTGTCAAAGGCCTATGATCCAGCTTACACAACCAGCAGGAAGATTTCTCAGCCAAGGAAAATCATGCATTAAGATAATGTTGTGTTCAATGGTCCCCTTCCTTATTTGTGACTTACCATACTACATATATGGTTGATCTCCCTTCCTTACCATGCTTTTGAATGGGAATTTTCGTCATTGATACTCCCAAAGGAGAATACCTCATATTGGGCTTTGACTTTCTCAATCCTTTTGATCCATCTATTGATTTGATTCAAGGGATTATCCTCTTTAAACCAGACCATAAGGACTATCATGATGCTTATAATTCTTCCAGCGATGACTTTTATTCTGCCAATAAATTTTCAGCTCTGGTCCGTGATTGTAGAACAGCAAAATTTGCAACTTCTTCCCATAATTCTTCCCCCCATTCCTACCAGTCATTACTATCCTCTAGAGTTGAAGTCTTCAAAGAAATGAAAGATGATGAAGAGGATAATTCTTTATCTTCACATCATCTCTTCAATTGTAATGTGGAGCTTCATACTTTATCCTTCCATGCATTCCTAGAGCAGCAGTTGGATGATGAGAAAGAGCCAAAAGAAATCCAAACTGTGATGAAATTTGTTCCTTCTGGTTATCACCACTATTTGGATGTATTTTCTAAGGTTAAATCAGAGAAACCTCCTCCTCACAGTGCCTGTAACTATCATATTGAGCTGGAGGGGCCCCTACCTCCAATTGGGGTGATCTACTCTGTATAAAATCAAGATTCAGATACACTCAGTGCCTATGTTTGAGATAATTCAAAGAAAGTTTTCATCCAGACAAGCTCCTCTTCAGCAAGAGCAGCTGTCCTCTTTATTAAAAAAATGGCAGCCTTTTCTTGTTTTTTCATTACTGCAAACTCAATGCTGTTACTAGGAAGAACAAAAATCCATTTCCTCCTATGAATCAGCTTCCCACTGTTTGCAGTGGTTCTTCAATCTGATCCAAGATTTATTTGTGTGGTGAATATAACCTTCTCAAAATTTAGGAGGGTGATGAACACTTTGAAGATTTTATAACCAAATATGGCAGTTATGAGTACTTTGTTATTCCATTTGGGCTCACCAAGGCTTCTGCCTCTTTTCAATGATATTTTCTATTATCTCTTAGATGTTCATGTTGTGGTTTATCTGGATGATATTATGGTAGTCTCTAAATTCTAGGGAAGAAAATGTCATCAATGTGTCCACTGTTCTTTCCAGGCTCAGGTCTAATAACCTCTTTGAAAAGGCTTTCAAGTTCCTTTTTAATGCTTCCAGTGTTGGATACCTGGGTTATGTAGTTTCTTCTTAAGGCCTCAAGATGAAACAGTAAAAGGTGCATCAAACTGTTAATTGGCCTCCTCCAAGAAACCTCAAGGCTCTTCAATCCTTCCTTGGCTTTACCAACTACTACCCCTGTTTCATCAAGAATTATTCCAAGAAAATGAGTTCATTCACCAAATTCCTGAGGAAAGAGTCAGTTTTCCCCTCAAAAAGGAATCTCTTAGCCAGTTTCATCAATTCAAAGAGGCTTTCACCACTGCCCAAATCTTTGCTCATTTAAATCCTTCTCTACCAACCATAGTAGAGACCTATGCATCAGATTTTGCATTGGCTTTTGTACTGAGTCAGGTTTCTGATCAGTAAAACATCCCATTGCATTTTATAGCCACAAGCATATTTCAGCAAAGTTCAACTATGAGATTCATGACAAAGAACTCCCTGGAATAGTTTGGTGTCTCAAGAACTGAAAGGCCTTTCTCCTTTCTCTGTCCTTTCATTCTGAAGCTCTCGACAATCAGTTGTCCTTCAATAATTCATGACTTTCAAGGTTCTCACTTGTTGTCAAGACCACTAGGCTGAATTCCATTTTTCAATCATGTACCTCCCTGGCCGCTTTCCTACTCTTCTGGATTCCTTGTTATGTCAGGATGATGTTTACCCAGAGAGGGGAGAGGAAACCATCAGCAAGAATCCAATGAACTTACAATAACCAATTGAGAAAGATGAAGTCCAACCCTAGAGATTCTTTGCAGTCAAGGTGAACTCTTTCTCAAATTTCATTGATTCAATTTAGGAGGCATTATGGCCAAATTCTCAGTATAGATCTATCCTTCAAGATTTGGGAAAAGGTAAACCAGTTGAATATTATTCTCTTCATCCTTCTTCCAAACTTTCTCTCTTGAAATATACAGGGTGGGCCTAACTGACCCCACAATCACCATGAAAAATAAGCTATCCCTTCTGGCAGGGGTAGCAGGTCCAACCCAGCTTTCAACTTTCTTCATACTGGGCTCTAGCTTGCTATTATTATTTGGTCATATTCCAAGCCGGATTTTCAAGATTCAAAAATACTTCACAAAACTCATTTGATTGTGTAAATTCTGGACATCCCAAAAAATGTTTTATCCAAAAACATTCTTTGAGAGAAAAATAAACAATGCTAAAATGAATATAAAGTCACTAGTCATGAGACTTGTTTTATGATTCTTAAAATCAAAAATCCCCTCTCTTCTTATATCTTATCATATACCCCCCTTCATCTATTTTCTTTTAAATTTAATTCATCAGATCTCAAGATTTCTAATGTTGTAAATCTTTGAATAAAAAGATATCTCTTTGGGAAAATTCCTCAATGTCATTTTCTCTTACTTACTCACAAAACCAAAAGAAAAAGGTATGTTTTTAATTATAATGCTTTCCCAAAGCCTCAATTTATCTTAATATATCTGAAAATTGAACACACATCAAGATATATTATGTCCTTCTTCATGCATTGGGAAACAATTTTTAAAGTTTTTCATGAATATCATATTGAATACAAATATCTCTGAAAACAATTTGGGAAGCATGAATTTCTATATTTATGATTTGTGAAATCCAATTTGTTTTTGAATCTTGGGACAAAATATGTAAGGTGTGGATATGAAACTTTGATTAAAAATCAAGTACTTTTCCTGTCCTCAAAATTTGTATAAGGTAAAAATCAATTAAAAATAGTAAGAAATATTATTTTTAAGAGAAAACACGCCATTTTGTTTTTTTGTAACTTTATTAGTATAAAACAATATTATTATAAAGATTTATTGTTTTACCAACAATAAAAATTTATCCAAAAATACTCTACAAGAGATATTTAAGGCTACAAAAGAAATTTGTTCAAGAGCAATTTCAATTGGAATTAATTGAGCAATGAACTGCAAGAAAATAATGAAATAACAAAGTCTTTAAAAAGAATATGTAATGAGAAAACATTCCCAAAAGTGACCAGAGTGAATTTGGAAACAAAGTGACAAAGATAACAGTGATGAAAGATGCTTTAATTCACTTTTGGGGTTGTTCAGGGGTAAAAATGATTATAAGAGTTACAAACAATGATTATAATGATTTTTCACGTGTTTAAAAGTTTGAAAATGATTCAAAAAAGTTGTTTGGACTCTTTTATTGTTTGGTTTAACAGTGTTTATACTAATTAAAAAAAAAAAGATTCTAACATGACGAGAAAAGTGGGGCAAAGAAGACATTCTTTTATAGCCAACAATTTTCTTACTCCAAAAGTAAGTTTTACTCTTGTCAGTCGTGAGAAACAGTCTGAAAACAGAAAATCCAATTATGGAAGCATTGAACCCTGGTTTAGACCAAAAAAGGGCTGGTTTAAGCCATTTTTAGACATTTTAGACCCTTAAATCAGCCATTACTATAGCAATATCTGGTCTAGAGCCTTCAAAACACTTAAGAATGTGTGTAAGAAGCGTAGAAACCAGTTAAAGCTGTTTTTACTAACATTGCTTTAACTTAAGGGTAGTTTTACCCTCTTGGCAGCAGTTAAAACCACCCTGGTTGGTATCAAAACCTCATCACCAATTGAGTCACAGACCCTGTGACTCAATTCCAGGCCAAAAGTGATGAAATTTTGCATGGATTTTTACATCCCACGCCAGTCAGCAATCATTTTTGGGGTCTGGCTCCCCCTTATAGCTAGAGTTCCTTTTCCCCCCAATTTTAATCTTTCCAATTTATTTTTTCCTTCAATTCCTCATCATGTATTATACTTGTAATTTACATATGTAATTCAATTGAATTGTACAGTACAATACAGTAATAATTGATACCTCATATGTAAATCAAAGTTCCTGTATGTAATACACATGCACATTTTGACATTTCAATTGAATTCAATTGAAAATACTTCAATTCCCCATAGCTTCTAAACTAAACACAACACCTCAATTTGAACACAAAAATTGATGGTCAACACCACATGTGGTGTGAATGAATTAAATTCAAGTTTTGAGGATTTTCAATTTTTGTATTGAAAATTCTAAAAACTTAATTTAAGCTTATTAGAGTAGAGTTACAGAAATTTCATCCATAGGTGACCCCACTTTATTTTTTATGATGAATCCAATGGTGTGATAATTCTTTTATGTTTATTTATTGGATAAAAAGATATAATATATTTTATATAGATTTTTACCAAAAATATTTCAATTTCACAATTTTTATTAAAAATTAATTTTTACTTAATTTTTACAACTAAAAATATAATTTCATAATTTTAGATTTTATTGTAATTTTATTTTGAAATTATAATTAAATTTTGATTTTTAAATATAAATTTGTATTTATATTTCAATTTTTATTTTATTTATATTTGTATCTCAATTTATCTTTTGTGGTCTTTTGGGTATATGAAAATACATCTAAGGCTCACATTCCCTCCCCCTAAAAAAAGAATATTACTCTTTAATATTGTTATTTCTAGTGTGCCTGAAACTTCTGTCAAGTTTAGTAGCTTCAGGTATGTCTTTTTGTGGCAACCATTCATCTTCAAAAGTTGGGTCACTGTGCCTAACAAGGTATTCCCTTACTTTGTTAGTTCTCAACTTTCTTTCTTTGAGAACTTTGGTTATTTTCTTACTACCAGATGACTCCTTAGGAGGTATAGCTTGGGGAACTTTGTTCCTCAAGGGGAATTTTTCAGCATGACTAGATTTATATGGATTTATCAAGCTCACTGGAAATGTAGGATGCTTATTGTTAAGTTCTTCAGATAACTCTACTTCAACAGCATTTTCTCCATGGAGGGCCTTAATAACAAAAGGTCCTGAAAAGGAGTCTTTCAGCTTTTTACATCCTTTGATGTTATTAAAGTTAGTGGTGGATACAACAACTAAGTCCCCCACTTTGAAATCTGGAGTTGAATGTGATTTATCCCATTTGTCCTTAGCATATGCAAAAGAGTCCTCCATGCACCTTACTGCATACTTTCTAGCTTTTTATAGCATTCCTTTGAAGCTAGCAGCTGTGGGATGTATTTCAATTAAATCTTTCCTCAGGGAATCTTGGGGTAATGTGGGGTTCCATCCTTTTTCTAGAATGTCAGGAGTCTGATTGGTACTGGCATGGATTGATGTTTTATATGCTAATTCTAGTTCTGGAAACATAGTACACCAATCATGGGTAAATCCATCACAATCTTTGAATTCAAGGCCATATGCTCAAAATCTTCTTACCATGTCCTCTAAGGTTTGGATCATTCTTTCAGCCAGACCATCAGTTTGTGGGTGGTAGGCTATAGAGAAAGATAGCTTAGTGCCAAATAATTGGTGAAGATTTGTCCATAGTGCTGAAGTGAATTTGGGATCCCTATCACTAATGATATTTGTAAATATCCCAGTCCATGACACTACTCTATTCCATATCAGAAGACCTGTATCCATGGCTGTATCATCCTTGTGACATGGTAAAAAGATTGGAGTTTTACTGTATCTGTCCACAATTACTAGGCAAAAATTATAACTTCTGTCACCTCCTGGTGGTAGGGCAGTTACCCAATCCATATGGACAATTTCCAAAGGTCTGCTGGGTTGTTGGATTTTGATCATATTTCCAAGTCTCTTGCCAGTGGATTTATTTGCCTTTTGGCATCTGTCACAGGTTTTGCAATGCTATGCAACATTGTTTTGCCACATTAGCCACCATATACAGGTTTTCACTTTTTCTCTAGTCCTGTCTTCAGACAGATGTCCTGAGAAGGGGCTGTCATGGCATTTGTTCAGTACAAGATTGATTAATTACCTGTCCACAAATGTCATGACACATGTGTGCTTGGGTCTGTGGTAAATTATACCATCCAGTTGGTGAAATCTTCCTTCATCATAAGATTTCTTCCATACTTTATCCAAGGCATGTATGAGAGAGTTGTCTTTACAGTCTTTGTTAAGTAATTGGCATAAGATGCTACAATCCTTATCTTGAGTGTAACTATGTCTTACTTCTTCAAAGAAGGTGGTGTTTAGGTCTGTAACACTTATTCCTTCTATTGAGATCTATGGTGAAGCTTCTTCTGGAATATAAGCAGGATTATCAATATTATTTGGTAATGGCCATCTGCTCAGTCCATCTGCATTCTTATGAATATTCCCATCCTTATGAGCAATAGGCATATTGCCTCTGTATTCTTGTATGGCTATTTGCCATCTGAGAATATGTCTGTTGGGTGTTTTCATGTTTAAAAGTGATTTGACAGCTGTACAATCTGTTATCACCTCCAAAACACATACCTCTAAGAAGTAGTTCAAATTCTCCAAGGCCCAGAAAAGCCATAGAGATTCCATTTGACTTGCCCCATATCTGGCTTCAGTTGTTTTGATTTGCCTGGATATGAAACATATGGGTCCTTCTACAGGTTTGTCATTTATGATCTGAACTTGGTGAAGTGCAGCACCTAGCCCATCCCCTGATGCATCAATATACAATTCAAAAGGCAATTTAAAGTCTGGCATCAGTAAGAGTGGAGAAGTGGTCAAGGTTTCTCTTAGAGACTCAAAAGCTTTGACTCTGTCAACAGTCATTTCAAATACTGTGTCTTTGTCACACAATTTATAAAGTGGTCTTGCTATGGATGCAAAATCTTTAATGTGTTGCCTGTAATATCCTGCAAAACCTAAGAATGACATAATTTCCTTTTTGTTCTGAGGCATGGGTTTTAGCAATACTGCTGCAACTTTGTTTTTGTCAATTCCAAGGGACAGATCAGATACAACATGTCCCAGTGCTTTGAGTTCTTTAAATACAAAATGAAATTTCTTCAAAGAGATTTTCATGTTTACTGATTGAATTTTTGTCAAAACTCTGGACAATCTGTACATTTGCTCTTCCCAAGTCTTGGAACAGACTATAATGTCATCAATGTAAGTGATTAACCATCCCTCTGAAAGTTCTTTAGGTACGATTTCATTCATCATTCTTTGGAAGTGTGAAGGTGCATTTTTGATGCCAAGAGGCATTCTTAAATATTCATACACTCCACAATGAACAATAATTCTCAAATATTTTCTTGCTCTTGGTGTCACCACATTTTTATGGAATCCTTTAAGGGCATCCATAGTGGTTATATTCACTGCTTGAGATATTTGAGTAGGTGCAATTTGGATTTTTGGTATTGGGTATCTGTCTGGAACAGTGTAAGTGTTCAGAGCTCTAAAGCCTCCATCCATTCTGGATCTTCCATTATGCCATGCCACTAAGACTGGTGTAGGTATTTCTACTTATTCATTATGGCCAACGTTTCTTATTACACCAAGGTCTAGAAGTTCTTTGATATGGGTTTCCAGACCTTCTATTGACTTGGGACTTGCTGGGTATTCAGGTCTTCTCAAGAGTGGTGGATAAGGTATTTCAATATTTAGAATGATATCCACTTCATGACCAATAATTGCTCCTAGAGGTTCTTTGTCTGAAGCAAATGCTCCTCTGTGGTCATACAAAAGGGAATAAAGTTCATTTTCTTGTTTATCAGTCAGATAAAGGCTTATTTCAGCCTCATTTAACTGTTCAGACTTGAATTTCTCTAACTCTAAGCTAACTGGTGATACTCTGTTCACTGTAATTTGTCTTTTAAATGGTAAAAAGGCAAATTTTTGGAGCTTACTGTCCCCAATAGTAAAGTATCTGTCTTTGTTGTTATGTAAATCAATCCCATACATGATTAAATAGTCATTTCCCAATATATAATGGGTACTAGAGCAGTTTTCCATAACAACAAATTCAACTGTGATTCTTAAACTCCCATTAGTGTGTGGGAATATTACATTGGTCTCAAAAATTCCCAATGCTTTCATTGGATTACTTGCACTATTGAATTTTATACCATCAATTGGTAACAATTGGTCTTCAAAATTTGGTTCATAAGTCTTAAGAAAAGATTTTCCAACACAAGAGGAGAAGGCTCCTGGGTCAAGCAAAAGTTTGATGGGCTTGTTTTCAATCACCACTTCTGTTATACAGGAGTTACCAGCTGTATAACCTTTACCTCTTTTTGGTTTTGTTTTCATGAGTTGTGCATCTTGAGCTTTTGATAAATCAAGTTGACCATTGCTCAATTGTGGCAAGTGGGAATAAGATTCCATGATGTCAAAAGTGGAATTGATATTTTCTATATCTTTTTAAGATTCAGAAAATATGGATGACTTATCATCTGAATTGTGTTCAATTATGTCATCTTTTTCAACATCAGGTTCCTTTTCAATATCAATTTCATTGATTTTCCCCCTTTTTGGACATGTATTGGCTAACGGGGTGGTGCTTTGGCAAATGTGGCACTTTCTGATTGTATCTGCAGATTTATACTTAACATTATTAGAATTTTCTTTGGGTTTTTTTTCCACAGAATCCTTCCAAGGTGTATTAAACCTTGTTTTTAGATTCACCCTACTAGAACCAATTTCTGTTCTGGTGTTACTTCTTCTAATATATTGATAATATCCTTGGCTGAAGATTGTTCAGTAGTCCTGCTTTTGACAGAATGCTCTAAGTCACCTCCACATTGTCTCAGAATCTTCTTATGGATCATAAATTCTGACATGTCAGGATATAATGCTGTTAATCTGTCTTTATTTTGGCAAAACCATGGTAAAGATTTGTCTTTATCAGCATTAAATTTGGTAGATTCAAACAGTGTTTCCACTTTAAACCTCCAAGCATCATTGGCCCATTTGTTGATAATTTGGGTTTTCCACCAAGTCCAACTTTGGTGTCCATGTGCTTGTCTCAATTTGACATACCATCTGTGAGCTTATTTAGTAAATAAGGTGTTAAACCTGGCTGTTACCAATCTGTCTGTTAATTCAAAGTCTTCTTTGATCATGTCAATACCTCTGATGAATTCCATATGATCATACTCTCCTTCACCACTGAAGTGAGGCCATTCCTTAAGTTTTGGTACTTCTTTCAAGAGTGCTTGGCCCATTGTTGGTTCCAAGTTATGAAAAGAAGTAGAAAATTCATTTTTTAATTGAGAATTTTCAATATCCAATACTTGTGGATTGGGAATCCCTGTACCCTCATTTTGATTCAGAGGTGTTGACATTCTTGGTAAGGTGTTTAGTAGTTGTTCAATATTATTCATTTTACTATTCTTACACCTTTGTGAATTTCTTAATTCATGTTTTAAGCTTTGTGTAGACGTTATTACATTCTTTTTATGATCATCCTCTTCATATGCCAGCTCATTCCATAATTCTGTTTGTTTAGTATTATCAGATATAACTTCATTTAACTTTATTGTTAATTTTTATATTTCCTCTTTTGAGGTATCAAAACACTTTTTCAAGGCAATTATATGTGTCTTTACTTCAGTAAATGATTTTGAAATATCATCAAGAGCTTACTTATTATCCCCTTTGATATTATTTATGGCTTTTTTTATTCTTGTTTCAATCAAGTCAACAATATTGAATTTAGAATATTTGTCTGTCAATTCCTTAATAATGGCAGATTGCTCATTTATCTTATTGCCAAAAGAATTATCATTATTGGAAGTTTCAATTGTTCTTAAACCTTTTTCAAAACATTTAAGTGTTTCATTGATTTGGCTCAGACTCAACTTATTTGCTTTAAGATTGTCACAAATTGATGCATTTTTATCAGAAACATAACTTTTTACTTCAGTTATAGCTTCATACAACTCTAAAATAGAATCAAAAATATTAGAAATCATTTCTGATATTTTAATCTGGCCTCCTCTTTCTTTTGTAATTCCATTATTGTTCTGGCCATCCAAAACACATTTTCCATGGCATCCTGTTGGACTTTTGGAATCCTGTAGCCCTGGCTGTAAGTTTTGGTGGCTGATGCCTTTCCTTTGCCCTTGTTTGGAGCTTGTGGCTGCTTTTTCACATTGGAATTGCTGCTGCTGGCCACTGGGGCTGTTTTTGGCACTTGCTTGGGTGGTGGAGGGTTTCCTTTCCTCCAATCTAGTGTCAAGAGCATCATGTTTTTCTTCTCCATCAATGGATGCCATCCATTGAGCAATTCGCAATTATTGGGATGACCCATGAATTCTCTCACAGTCAGGTAAGAATTCATGCAGTTTTTCCACAGATCTGCAAGGATCTGGTACTCCTTGTACTGCAGGGCATTGTTTTATGCTTTGTGGCTGGCTTTGTATATGTCCACTGAGGCTTCTTGTGGCGGTGTCCGCTCTTTGTGAAGGTAAAATGGTATTATCAGCATCAGAATGACCTATTTTGGTTTTTTGGAAGTCATCAACTGACCATTTTCCTTCTGTAGCTGGTTGGCCTCTGCCATATTCACCTCTATTGCCTTTCTTAGAGCTGCTTGAGGGGATATAGCTGGCTCCTGATCTAGTTGAAGGCATATTTTATTATTAAAAACGCTTAAAATAGTATTTTTATTTCAAAAAACTTACTATTGGCCAGATTCTTAGCTTTCTGAATGGTATTACTTATATCCAAGTTAATTAATTTGGAAGGTATTGGTTCAGGTTGGTTATTTTGAGTCACAATAACAGTACTATTATGGTCTGAATTAACAGTACTGGCAGGAATAATGCTGGTGACTGTTGAGGCTGTTTCAATGTTTTCTTGTCTTACCACGTTGTCAGACACTAAAATAAATGAAAAAGCCAATTAATTAAGTAAAAAAAGGTTATTTCAAAAAAAGAAATAAAAATATAAGCCTCACTTATAATATGAAAAAAAATATTTTTTATAGATTTTTTTTGATTATAAGTATTTTGTATGTTTTTAAATTTTTTCAATATGAGAAAAGGTTCAAAAAGAATAAAAAAATATGTCTCAGGTAAAATATCACGGCTGGACCCCAAAATGTAAGGTGTGGATATGAAACTTTGATTAAAAATGAAGTACTTTTCCTGTCCTCAAAATTTGTATAAGGTAAAAATCAATTAAAAATAGTAAGAAATATTATTTTTAAGAGAAAACACGCCATTTTGTTTTTTTGTAACTTTATTAGTATAAAACAATATTATTATAAAGATTTATTGTTTTACCAACAATAAAAATTTATCCAAAAATACTCTACGAGAGATATTTAAGGCTACAAAAGAAATTTGTTCAAGAGCAATTTCAATTGGAATTAATTGAGCAATCAACTGCAAGCAATGAATTAAAGAAAAAAGTCTTTAAAGGGAATATTTAAAGAGAAAACACACCCAAAAGTGACCAGGGTGAATTTGGAAACAAAGTGACAAAGCTTACAGTGATGAAAGATGCTTTAATTCACTTTTGGGGTGGTTCAGGGGTAAAAATTACTATAAGAGTTACAAACAATGATTGTAATAATTTTTTCACGTGGTTGAAAGTTTGAAAATGATTCAAAAAAGTTGTTTGGACTCTTTTATTGATTGGTTTAACAGTGTTTAAACTAATTATAAAAGGAAAAGATTCTAACATGAAGAGAAAAATGGGGCAAAGAAGACATTCTTTTATAGCCAACAATTTTCTTACTCCAAAAGTAAGTTTTACTCTTGTCAGTCGTGAAAAACAGTCTGTAAACAGAAAAGCCAATTATGGCATCATTGAACCCTGGTTTAGACCAAAAAAGGGCTGGTTTAAGCCATTTTTAGCCATTTTAGACCCATAAATCAGCCATCACTATAGCAATACCTGGTCTAGAGCCTTCAAAACACGTCAGAATGTGTGTAAGAAGCGTAGAAACCAGTTAAACCTGCTTTTCCTAACATTGCTTTAACTTAAGGGTAGTTTTACCCTCTTGGCAGCAGTTAAAACCACCCTGGTTGGTATCAAAACCTCATCACCAATTGAGTCACAGACCCTGTGACTCAATTCCAGGCCAAAAGTGATGAAATTTTGGGTGGATTTTTACATCCCACGCCAGTCAGCAAGGACTTTGGGGGTCTGGCTCCCCCTTAGAGCTAGAGTTCCTTTTCCCCCCCAATTTTAATCTTTCCAATTTATTTTTTCCTTTAATTCCTCATCATGTATTATACTTGTAATTTACATATGTAATTCAATTGAATTGTACAGTACAATACAGTAATAATTGATACCTCATATGTAAATCAAAGTTCACATATGTAATACATGTGCACATTTTGACATTTCAATTGAATTCAATTGAAAATACTTCAATTCCTCATAACTTCTAAACTAAACACAACACCTCAATTTTAACACAAAAATTGATGGTTAACACCACATGTGGTGTGAATTGAATTAAAGTTTTGAGGATTTTCAATTTTTGTATTGAAAATACTAAAAACTTAATTTAAGCTTATTTAGAGTTGAGTTACAGAAATTTCATCCAGAGGTGACCCCACTTTATTTTTTATGGGGAATCCAATGGTGTGATAATTTCTTTATGTTTAATTATTGGATAAAAAGTTATAATATATTCTATATAACCTTTTACCAAAAATATTTTAATTTCACAATTTTTATTGAGAATTCATTTTTACTTAATTTTTACAAGTAAAAATATAATTTCATAATTTTAAATTTTATTGTAATTTTATTTTTGAATTATGATTAAATTTTGATTTTTAAATATAAATTTGTATTTATATTTCAATTTTTATTTTTATAATATAAATAAATTTATTTTATTTATATTTGTATCTTAATTTATCTTTTGTGGTCTTTTGGGTATATGAAAATACCTCTAAGGCTCACAAAATATCACTTTCATATTCCCAAAGATCAAATTTCAATCACTGTCACACCTTTTTCCATGATGGACCAAACCTTAGACCTCTTGTGACTCAAAAGGATTTTCCTTCCATGTCAAATAAAATTTCATGTATACAAGAATCATAAAATAAATTACTTCATTGTCATTTTTTTGAAATATTCTTTAATACATACAAAATTTTCCCATTGGAAGAAAAATACATCATATCCCACTGTGGTTGGGGAATAAATTTCAGCTCAGACTCTTTATATTCTTCTATTTTCCAGAGGAAAATTAAAAAGCCTGTAATAATGTTTTGTGATTAGTGAAATGTTAACTCAGTACTAACCCTTCATCAAAATACCAATTTAAAAAATCCATTTTATACTTATATGAAAAAAATCTTTTTTGAATTCAAAATATGTACTAAGCTTTTCATAGTATGAAAATCAGCTATCAATATGCCGGTTCTTGTCAAATGTTGAATTTAAATTGAGGGAAGTCATTATTTTAATGAAAGTTTCATTTATTCATCGTAGTATTAAATATTCTCATACTGAGTTTCCAAGAATATCATTTTTTCAAAAAATCTGTGAAATTTGTTTCATGTTTCCACTTTTTTAGTGATAAAAACTTCATTGAAATTTTAATATTTTATGATGCACAATAATAATCTTCAACGGAGGAAGAATTTGTATCAAGCTTAAATATTTCTTGGAAAATGTATATTCCCTTGTTTATGGATATTAGGATCCAAATGGGGATTCAAAAAATAATTATATTGATGAAATAAGTTCGCCATCATAAAACTTTGATGAATATTATGAATACTTATCACTGGATAAAGAGAATAATAATAATCATATCTAAATCTTTATTTGGGGCTGAAAATAATACACTTTGTTTAAAAACTCCCCCTCCTATGTATCAGTCTTAATCAGTTCTTTTCTCATTATTACATTCTGCCAAAACCTGCAGGGTTTATATTGAGATAAATATAATGGGCTCAAATCAGTGGTACAAATGATCTTTTTCAATAGGCTAATTAATTCCTAAATTTAAAATATTTCTGACATTATATGTTTTACTTAAGCCTAAAAGGTCTAAAGCATTCTGCTTCCAAGAATCCACCTCCCATATGTTTCAAAGTATTGATACCTTTAAAATGTGGCTTATAAGCAGAAAAATTGAAATTTACTTTTCTTTTCCTTGATTACAAAAGAAATAATTTAAACAAAGATATCAAGTTTAATGTTCATATAGTTTTCAACAGATAGTTAGTTTTAAAAGGGGTAATATCCCCTGAATCTTAATCCCCTCAAAAGGGACCTGAAAGTTAATCTTCAAATTGCATAGCTGTGGTGAATTTTTCAAATTCTTCCTTTAAGCTAGGAATTTCCTCAGAATTTGCAAAACTAATAAATCTGATAATTGACATATATTTCTGAATTTTAATTTGCTTCTAGCTTTTTATTTAACATTTTATATCAACTAGATATTCAGCCCATATATATGCAAGACCCCAATATGTCAAAATTACATATTATTTTCTTCCTTCATTCCAATCTTATTGATCTTAATATTTTTGAAGATGAATAATTTGAAGGTGAAAAGGTGTATTTACACTTTATAAAAAATTTATATGCTAAGATATTTTCTCATACAGAAATTCTTTTAATTTTATCTTGAAAGGAATTCTGTTTTTGAAGATTTTGTTATTAAATTGGGTAAAAATTAAAAAGAATTTCACAGAAATATTATATGGCCATGTCTTGTGTTTCTTGATTGAGACAAAGAATCTTAAAAGAAAATGAAGTTAATATTCAATACCATTTTTTAGCTCTTCAGCCCAATGAAAACAATTATTGAATTATATTCACTATGCAATCTGGCTTCAGAAATTTAAAAAACATTTATTGAAGGCATCTTTGAAGTGGAATACTTTTCAAATTTCCAGAAAGTAATATTGTCATTAATGCTTCTATGTAAGAGTTTGTCATTTCATAAAAAAATTCCATATCAATAGAAACACTTAGTATACATTCTTCAGATATCTGAGTTAAAGGAGATAACACCATCCATTGAATTTTCCTTAAAAATTGTCAAATAAAAGGGTAATAAGTCAGAGCTTCTGTCATCTTTGAAAACAGTTCTTCCTCAGGAAGTGACCATATTAGAAATTGGCCCCTATATAACTTTTAGTTATGGTTTTGGCTTTCTTGGAGCTTTGGATGAAACTTGTTTTCACCTTTATTCAAATGTGACTCAAACCTTTTTCCAACCCATGTTAACTGCCCAGGTTTTATTCAAGTTGGACACAAGCTGGATAATGGAATATTTCACAATTCGCTATTATTAAAAATTCCTTAATTGAGAAAACACTAAGAGTATTTGCAAGGTTTTAACTTATAATGACTGACGCATAAAATGTATTGGAGGATTTTAAAGAGAGATTTTCAATCAAATTGTTGATCATTTCTAAAATAGTATTATATTTGACCTTTCCACTTTTCTCAAAGTTTTGTAATGATTCTGAGAAATAACTGTCAAATTTGAAGCCGATTTCAAAATCAATATATTCTCATCCCCAGGTATTTATTGAATCTAAATGAATATTTTTCAATATATCTGATAATGTTTAAATAAACATTATTCCGTATTATTATACAATATTTTGAGCCAGTTTTTAATTTATGCCATCTTAAAGTCACTAGTTTATTTCTTATATCTAATTTTCTATTACAGGACCTCCATATATAATAAATATTATTGCAATCAAATTGACCATTTCAAGGTGTGTAGGTCTTTTGTCACTATTTTCCCTCATATATTCAAATTACATCTTTCTGATTCTCTGTTTTTTCCCTTTTTTGAATTTCTGGCCCTTTTCAATTATTTCTTTCATTTTTTGGAAAGTTTTGTTCATTTTGGGTAATTTTTGATAATTTTCTTGAATTTTTATCTTGATTCTTTTGAATTTAAATTTTTTCTATTTTTTCATTGGGAAATTCTGGAATCTCAACTTTTTTTAACATTGACTTTTTAGTTTTTTTCTTTTAAATGTTTTGAATTTTGCTTTTTAGCTTCTGTCTTTTTAAGTTTGATAAATATTTTTTATTCTTTATTTATTTTTTTTGAATTCTTAATTTTACTAAGTTTTTATCTTGAATTTAATTAAATTCTTTTTCTCATTTAGTCGTTTTTTTCAAGTTAATTTTTCCTTCCAATTTTTCATCTTTAATATTTTTTTTCTAAAATTCATTTTTAAATTTAATTTTGTTTTAATATGCTTGTTTTTACATTCAAAATTTTGTTTTTTTTTGAAGTGTGAGCGCTCCAGATCAGTTCTTTTGCACTCATTTGGAGTGTTTACACTCAAAAAAATCAATTTGAATTAAAAAAACAATTTCAATTTAAAAAAAAATTGAAGTTAAAAAAAAGGAAAAAACTCAAAAAAAACCAATGAAATGAGTAACATTAAAAAAAGGGAATCCAAAATTTGGAAAAGATAGAAAAAATAAAAATAAAACCAAAAAAATGTTTAAAAAAATCAAACTCAAAGTTGAAGAATGTAAATGAGACAAAAAAACAAAAAGTAAGAGAAAAATAGATCAATTGAAATAAGAAAAATTGAAAAAAATCTTAAGATAATACAAAAAATTGATAAAATACTAGAAATATAAATATATCAAATTACAAGAAAAGATTTACAGACAATTCTATCAAATCCTTAAAAATAAAATTTTTGGAAAATTCAAAAAAAAGAGAAACAATTGGAGACAAAAATTGGCTTTTTTCTCATCATTAAAGAAAAAAACAATATAAACATGTACAAAGAACCAATAATAATAATAAAAATTCAAGTTCCAATAAAACACTCAAAACTAATAGAAGAAATTGAAATTTGAAAACATGGCTATTTCTCCTTTTCATAAAAGTTCCTCATGTGATGATTTGAACTTTCTTCAGAGGAAATTTTATAATCAACAAGATTTGGACTACTAAGAAAATCTGGAGAAAAGGAATTTACGTCTATTGAATGAAATAACTGACCTCAAAGATGAATAAGGTTGAACAGAAATGGTAACTGAAAAAATTTTGTACTTGCTTTCTTTTCAAATTTGCATATGAAAAATTGGGAGAAAAGGGATTTATTGTGAATGATGATGTGGTATTCAAAAGAACATCAAAAAATTTGACAAAAAATTGAGTTAATTTTCATGATTACCATTGCACTTCATTTCAAGAACAAATAGACTCAATGTAAATGGAACTTTCAATTGGAAAAGACATTTTAAGATGAACATTTTTTCAAAAAATCGAAAAAATCTTATGAATCTGTAATAATAGTCAGCAATGAATAATTTCAATGATCAACGTAAGAGTAAATATAATCAATAGTAAGAATACTCCACCTGAGCTTAAAATATTAATGACTATAAATCAAGCTTTAATTACTTGCAGAAACAATTTTTTCAACAAAAATATGGAATTTTAATGAGTATTATGCAAGAAAGGTATGTATTTATCAATAAAATGTTTCATACTTGGGTAATAACTTCACAAAGATATTTGAACTATGAAAGAGAATAGATAAAAATCATATTTCAAAATCTTTTTCTACCAAGCCTTTCATTTATTCAGAAGTTCCTTTTTATATTTTGAATTCTTTAATTCAAAAAAAGTCAAAGATTCATGTTTTTGTAATGGTGGGCACATGTTAAATGATTTCATTCTTTCCATTGGAAATGAAAATATAACTCATGTGAATATTCTCCACTTATATTAATGAGGGAAATTTCTTGTGCTGTTGAAAAGGAGTTTCATTAAAAAGACTCTTGAATTAATAAATAGTGGGTTGCTATATATGAGGAGAGAAACAAAGGTCATGAAAAATCCATAATCTTCTAGTTCAATTGAGAAAAATTCTGAATTTCCAAAGCTGTGGTTGAAAGTATCTGAAAAACAATTTCAAGGTTGGGAATCAGGTGAAAAGCAGGTCAGACCTTCTACTCCCACTGGCAGGGGTAGGTTTTTTTTTTATGGTAATTTCAACTGAGCATACTCCAAAGCCATCATTACTCTCCTCTAGCTGGTCACCCTGACCAAGAGAAGACTCTCAAGCTTGTCAAGCAGGATTTCTACTTGTCCAGCATGACTCAATTCATCAGGGATTATGTTTCATCCTGTAAACATTCCTCAAGGAACAGGAATATTCATCACAAGAAGTTTGGAATACTGAAACCTCTTCCAATTCCAAAATTGTCCTTTGATTTGTTTATCAATGGAATTTGTCACTCAACTTCCACTATCCAATTCTTTTTATAGTAGACAGATTCCCAAAAATGGCAGTATTTTTTCCAAAAATGTCTTCAATTACTTTACTGGATTTGACCCATTTATTCATTAAGAATATTTTTTCCCAAAGCATGGCCTTCCTTCAAGAACTGTTAGTGATAGATGTTCCTTTTTTCTTTTTCTTTCTGGACCAAATAATGTCAGAAGCTCAAGATTTCAAAAGATCTTTCAACTTCTTATCATCCTGAAACTGATGGACAGACAGAGAGGGTAGCTCAGATACTAGAACAGTACCTCCTGATGTATGTTAGCTATAATCAAGATGATTGGCACACCTGGTTCCCTCTGGCTAATATTTACTACAATAATTCTGAGCACTATTCAACAAAAGAATCCCTGTTTGTCACTGTTTATGGAAGAGATCCTCAATTTGACTCATTAAACATGACTCAAGACACACCTGTTGGAAAGGTATCAACAAAAATCCAATCAGTTTAAAAAGATGTCAAGAGAGAACTTGAAGTTGCCATTAACAGGCTTAAGAGGTATTCAGAAATCCCATTTGAAACTTTTACCACCCTTCCAATGAATGAAAAAAAATTAACAGAAAATTGAACCAAATTTAACTCAAAACAAAACCACTAGACAATCTGTAAGCCTTAGAGGTATTTTCATATACCCAAAATACAACAAATAATAAATCAAGATACAATTATAAATAAGATAAACTTATTTATATTATCAAAACAAAGATCAAAATATAAATATAAGCTTATACACAAAAATTAAAACTTAATTATAATTTAAAAATAAAATTACATTGAAATTTAAAAATTGTGAAAACATATTTTTACTTGAAAAAATTAAGTAAAAATGAATTTTTAACAAAATTACTGAAATTAAAATATTTTTGGAAAAAATATAAATAAAAATTATTATAGCTTCTTATCCAATGAATAAACATAATAAAATGGGTTCATCATTGGATTCCTCATTAACAATAAAGTGGGGTCACCTCTGGGTGAAATTTCTGTAACTCAACTCTAAATAAGCTTAAATTAAGTTTTTATTATTTTCTGTATTGAAATTAAAAAATTCTCAGAAGCTACATGTGGTGTTAACCATCAATTTTTGTGTTAAAATTGAGGTGTGGTGTGCAGCTTAGAAGCTATGAGGAATTGAAGTATTTTCAATTGAAATGTCAAAATGTGCACATGTATTACATAAGTGAACTGTAATTTACATATGAAGTATCAATTATTACAGTTGTGTAACTTTAAAACTCAATTGAATTGCATGTGTAAATTACAAGTATATCACATGATGAGGAATTAAAGAAAAAATAAATTGTAAAGATTAATTTTGGAGAGGGAAAAGCAATCTTGGCTTCAAGGGAGCCTGTCCCAACAATTTGTAATCACCCCCCAATGGGTGTTTATGGCAAATATAGCCTGACCCCATTTTATGGCCAAATGTCCATGTCATCAGTTTTATGGCCAATTGGACCATTTTGTTGTTTTATGGACTTTGGGCCATATCACCTTTCACTGGCCACTTATAGCCTCAGGCCATATCCTGCAACCATTGGCCCTTTTGGTCAATTTGCCACCTCACCAACCCCCAGGCCAATATTTTTGTTTTGGGCCTGGCAGTCCATCTAGTCTTCCAGGGGCTTCTGGCCCTTGGCCCAACCCCTTTGATTATGGGGTCTAAGGCCTAAATGGCCTTTTTGGGCCATTTAGGCCCCCTACGGCCTCTAAATCCTGCAGGCTGTAATCCATGGCCCGCGGTCCATGGGACCCTTAGGCCCTTTTTGGTCAAAAGGGGCCAAGGGGCAGTCCACCAGCTCCCAGGCCAGGTGGGCCCACCTGAGCCAATTTTGGCCAATTTCAACCCCTGGCCTCTGCCAACCACCAGAGGTCACCAGCTCAGGCCTAGCAAGTTTTTCCTTCAACTCAGGGGAAGACCTCTCCTTCAACCATTTACTCTGTACCAAAGGATCCAGGCATGGTGAATATATGGTATAATATACCATTATGTACCAATTTTTCTCAAAACTCCAATGGTGATGTCTTCAGGACCAATTTATGTCTGTTCAACTCCAGTCCCCAAATCCATACCCCATTTTGAAGGAAGACTTTTTCAGTCATTCAGTCTTGAAATCCCTGGCAGTTCCCTGAAGACCATTCAAGGACCCCAACCACCTGGCCCTGCAGGAGTTTGGTTGTATTTTCTTTTCAGGGTTATTCCAAGGGTAATTTCAAGAGGCTATCAATAATTCAATCAGTTGGCAAGGCATCAAGTACTCCAGTATTTCTTGGACCACTCAATTGGTCCATACAGGCTTTGTTCAAGCAACCTGTATGGCCTTGGACATCTTGGGCCAATTCATATTCCACTATGGGAATTCAATCACACAGTTCAATTTCCAAGACGTCCAAATCTTTATTGACCCAAAACAGTCAATACATCTGGGTGATCAACCCTCCAGGCTCATTCTTCAACTTCTCACATATACTGGCCACCTTTTCTTCACTGGGGACGTTTTCCCCAGTTAATTAATATGGGGTATTTATTTTTTATCCTTATTTTCTTTTTATTTATTAAATTGAATACTGATAATCTAAAGTCATTCATTTGCACCTTTTCTTCTTTGCCTGTCAGTGGATATTGGTGGTCATATCCTTTACTAATTACATTGTTCTTTATGCCAGGTTGAAACAGTGAATTGAGGATTCATTTGGTTGGGTCTTTGGTTTTGGGCTTTCTTTATTATCTTGGGCCATTGGCTTCTCTTTTCCTTTATCTTTGGAATACTTGTCCTTACTCTTATTCTTCATTGAAGAAATATAATCCTTGTTATTTTTTTATTCTTTTGGAGCCCTCCAAGTGATTTCTTGATTCCTGAGTGCCAGACCACTCTTGTTTTCCACTAGAGCCCCTGTGACAGAGCCACACCCCCAAATTTCTTGCTGACAGGCATGAGATTTCAAAATTCACACAAAGTTTTTTCACAGGGTGTGTGACTCAATTGATGATGGGGTTATGATACCAACCAGGGCAGTTTTAACTGTTGCCAAGAGGGTAAAACAACCCATAAGATGAACCAATCCTAGTAAAAAGGCTTTAGCTGGTTTTTACATCTGTTACACACATTCTGACGTTTTTGGAAGGCTTAAAACCAGGTATTACTATAGCTATGGCTGGTTTAAGGGTTCAGGATGGTTGAAAGCAGCGTTTTTTTGGTCTAAACCAGGGTTCAATGATGTCATAATTGGATTTTCTGTTGACAGATTGTTTACCATGGCTGAAAAAAGTAAATTTTACTTTTTGGGGTAAGAAAATTGGTGGCTACAAAAGAATGTCTTCTTTGCCCCACTTTTCTCTTCATGTTAAAATCTTTTCCCTTTATAATTAGCTTAAAACACTGTTTAACCAATCAATAAAAGATTCCAACCACCCTTTTGTTATTATTTTAAACCTTTTGAACCACGTGAAATATCATTATAATCATTTTTACCCTTTAACCACCCCATACGTGAATTAAAGAATCTTTAATCACTGTTAACTTTGTCACTTTGTTTCCAAATTCACTCTGGTCACTTTTGGGCATGTTTTCTCTTTAAATATCTTCTTAAAGACTTCTTTCTTGAATTAATTGCTTAAAGGTTTTTTCTCAATTAATTCCAATTGAAATTGCTCTTGAAGAAATTTCTTTTGTAGCCTTAAAAATGCCTTGTAGAGTATTTTTGGATACATTTCTATTGTTGGTAAAACAATAAATCTTGATAATATCATTTTTTATACTTATGAAGTTAAAGACCATAGAATTTGCTGGTTTTTTTTTAAAAATATTATTTAATACCATTTTTAATCAGTTTTTACCTTATACAAACTTTGATGACAGGAAAAGTAGCTGATTCTTAATCAAATTTTCAAATCCATACCTTACATTTGGGGGTGCAGCCATGATATTTTACCTGTGACATATTTTTCTACTCTTTTTAAATTGTTTTTATTATATTGAAAATTCAAAAAATCCATAAAAATACTTAAAAATCAAAAAACCAACAAAAAAATCAAACTTTTTTATATTATAAGTGACGCTTTATTTTTTCATTTCTCTTTTGAAAGATCTTTTCCTTAATCAATTGATTTCTTTCTTCATTCATTTTAGTGTCTGCCAATGTGGTAATACAATAAAATAAAGAAACTCCATCAACAGTTACTAGCATTATTCCTTCCAGTACTGCCAATTCTGACTATAATAGCACAGTTATTATAACTCGGCACAACCAACCAGAGCCAATTTTTTCTGAAATAATTAGCTTGGGCATAGGTAATGTGAGCCTTAGAGGTATTTTCATATACTCAAAAGACCATGAATAACAAAATAAGATATAAATATAAATAAAATGAATTTATTTACATTATCAAAAAAAATTAAAATATAAATACAAATTTATATACAAAAATAAAAGTTTAATTATAATTTAAGATAACAATTACATTAAACTTTAAAAATTGTGAAATTGCATTTTTACTTGAAAAAATTAAGTAAAAATGAATTTTTAATAAAACTGACAAAATTAAAATATTTTTGGTAAAAAATTACATAAAATATATTATAACCTTTTATGCAATAAATAAACTTAAGAGAATTATTTCACCATTGGATTCCTCATAAAAAATAAGGTGGGGTCACATCTGGGTAAAATTTCTGTAACTCAACTTTAAATAATCTTATAGTAAGTTTTTAGTATTTTCTGTACAAAAGTTGAAAATGCTCAAAACCTTAATTCAATTCACACCACATGTGGTGTTAACCATAAATTTTTGTGTTAAAATTGAGGTGTTGTGTGTAGTTTAGAAGTTATGAGGAATTGAAGTATTTTCAATTGAACTGTCAAAATGTGCATGTGTATTACATAAGTGAACTGTAATTCACATATGAGGTATCAATTATTACAGTTGTGTACTGTAAAGCTCAATTGAATTGTATGTGTATTTTACAAGTGTATGAAATAATGATGAATTAAAGAAAAAATGAATTGGAAAGATTAATTCTGGGGGGGAAAGCTACTCTACCTCCAAAGGGGAGCCAGACCCCCAAATTCCTTGCTGAAAGGCGTGTGATGTCAAAATCCAGGCAAACGTTCATCACTTTTGGCTTGGAATTGACTCACAGGGTCTGTGACTCAATTGATGATGAGGTTTTGATACTGACAAGGGTTGTTTTAACTGCTGCCAAGAGGGTAAACCTACCCTTAAGTTAAAACAATGCTAGTAAAAACAGTTTTAACTTGTTTCTATGTCTCATACACACATTCTGAGGTGTTTTGAAGGCTCTAGACCAGGTCTTACTATAGTAATGGCTGATTCAAGGGTCTAAAATGGCTAAAACCAGCCCCTTTTTGGTCTAAACCAGGGTTCAATGATACCATAATTGGCGTTTCTGTTGTCAGAGTGTTTTCCAAAGCTGAAAAGAGTAAATGTTACTTTTGGAGTAAGAAAATTGATGGCTATAAGAGAATGTCTTTTTTGCGCCACTTTTCTCTTCATGTTACAATCTTTTCCTTTTATAATTAGTTTAAACACTGTTAAACCAATCAATAAAAGAGTCCAACCACCTTTTTTAAATCATTTTAAAAGTTCTAACCACGTGAAAAAATCATTATAATCATTTTTTGTTACTCTAATAATCATTTTTACCCCTTGAACCACCCCAAAAGTTAATTAAAGCATCTTTCATCACTGTTAGCTCTGTCACTTTGTTTCCAAATTCACTCTGGTCACTTTTGGGCATTTTTTCTCTTTTAATATGTTTTTAAAGATATCTTTCATCAATTAATTTGATTCCAATTGAAATTGCTCTTGAAGAAATTTCTTTTGTAGCCTTAAATATCTCTTGTAGAGTATTTTGGTATACCTTTTTATTGTTGGTAAAACAATAAATCTTTATAATATTATTTTTTTTATACTTATAAATTTAAAAACAATAAAATTGGCATCTTTTCTCTTGAAAATAATATTTCTTACTATTTTTAATCCTATTTTACCTTATACAAATTTTTAGGAAAGGAGAAGTACTTGATTTTCAATCAAAGTTTCATATCCACATCTTACATTTGGAGGCCCAGCTGTGATATTTTACCTTTATAATAATTTTTTACTCTTTTTAAATATTTTTTCTTATATTAAAAAATTTGAAAACATATAAAAAATACTTATAATAAAAGAAATCCATAGAAAATTACCGTTTTCATATTATAAGTCAGGCTTTATTTTTTCATTTATCTCTTGAAAAAAAACTTTTTTTACTTAATCAATTACTTTTTTCATGAACTTAAGTGTCTGACAATGTGTTAAGACAAGAAAATATTGAAACAGCCTCAACAGTAACAAGCATTATTCCTGCAAGTACTGTGAATTATGACCATAATAGTACAGTTATTATAACTCAGAATAATCAACCTGAACCAATTTCTTCTGAATTGATTAACTTGGACATAAGTGATACCCTTCAGAAAGCAAAGAATTTGGCCAATAGTAAGTTTTTTGATGTAAAAATACTATCTCTAAGACTTTTAATCATAAGATATGCCTTCAACCAGATAAGGAGCCATCTATAACCCCTCAAGCAGCTCCTAAAAATGCCATAGACGTGATTATGGCAGAAGCCAATCAGTTACAGAAGGACAAGGGTCAGTTGATGACCTCCAAATTCATAAATTATGTCATTCTGAAGCTGATCATACTATTTTACCTTCAAACAGAGCTGACACTGTGGTATTCCATACCAATTATAGCAGTCTCAAGCTTACCAAATAATTAAAATAAATGAATAAATACAAATCGCAGAATAGCTCCGCAAATGAAAATTAAATTGCAGGAATGACTCTGAAAATGGAAATAAAATTGGGGGAATGGCTTTGCAAATGGAAAATAGGAATTAGGGGATGGCTCCTCAAATATAAATAAAATTGCGGGGATGGCTCCGCAAATAGAAATAAAATTGCAGGGATGGCTCCGCAAATAGAAATAAAATTTTGGGAATGGCTCTGCAAGTAGAAATAAAATTGCGGGAATGGCTCCACAAATGGAAATAGGATTTAGGGAATAATTCTGGAGGTGGAAAGCATAATCAAGAATATTGGAGTTTCAACCAGAAGAAACTCAATTACAATTGAAAATACCAATTTCCTCACCTTTTTAAAATATAATGTCAGTGCACTGGATAGAAAAACCTTTATTTTCCCCACTTTCCCCATTTCCAAGAAAATCCTCGCCAGCTAAATTATCTCAAAGACATCAGATGATTTTGATAAGAAACAGAAACACCAGCATAATTTTCTCATATGTATCAGATGACTAGAAGAAAGCTCACTTGTCAAAAGCTGTATTTTCTCCACTTTCTTGGCAAAAGGAAAATCTCACCAGCCAAATTATCTCAATTACATCACATGATTTTGATAAGAAAAAGTACCACCAGCATAATTCTGAGAACATACGTAACTAATATAAACATAAGTACTTTCCCCCCCTTCAAGAAAACAACACCAGCCATATTAGCTCAATTACCTCACATGACTTGAAAAAAAAGAAAATCTCACCAGCCAAATTATCTCAATTACATCACATGATTTTGATAAGAAAAAGCACCACCAGCATAATTCTCTCAGAAAACATGTTGCTACATCAAAATTACACGTCTCACCAGCTAAAACCTCTCAACTATAGTTTTTTCTAAGTACCCTGCTTTGAGAAGCTCTATGGAGGCCAAAAGCTATAAATAGAGGTCCTCTCCCCCTCATTTTTCCCATCATCAAATGGAACAAGTTCCCACTATCCAGGATTCCCACCATTCCCTGAACTAGCAGGATATCTAAAATAGTAATAGTGTTTCAGTAGTGAAAAGCTCATTAGCCTTGCTCAGTAGCTTAGTATTAGTAAAGAATAGTAGTATAACCATAGTAAAAAGCTCAGTAGCCTTTCTCAGTAGCTTAGTATCAGTGAAGAATAGTAGTATAACTTTAGTAAAAAGCTCAGTAGCCTTGCACAGTAGCTTAGTATTAGTGAGTAATAGTAGTATAACCATAGTAAAAAGCTCAGTAGCTTATTATTGTTAAAGAAATAGTAGTATAACAATAGTTAAAGCTTAGTGTTATTAACAAAAAATTAGTATTCATATAAACTCAGTATTAAAAAAATTTCAAAAGAATCAAATCCAGTAGTCTTATTATTAGTACTAGTATCAGAAAAAAATCATTATAATCAACATAAAACCATAAAAAAAATATCTTCTTATCATTCTTATTAAAAAAAACAAAAAAAAAATATTCTTATTAGTTTTATTAAAATAACAGAAAACCAAAACATATATATATATATATTATCATCACTTTTATTAAAATAAAATAAAAAAATCTTAGTGTTCATTTTATCAGAAATTTTAGATCAGAGATTTTACTGTAGTGTTATTGATAGGTCTGATTTAGAGACTTCTGATAGTTCTTCTCTATCCGTTAAAGCCACAAATCTTATTTTATTTTGTGATTCTCTGTAGGCTGACTATCCAGAATTATTTAGAGGGCCAGCTAATAAACCTTAGCACCCATGGTTATTGGACAATTCTGAAATTTAAAACAGACTTACCAATAATTTCCCCCTCAAGGTACTGCCTTATTTCATCCCACACCAAAAGGAGTTCCCATAACACCACCACAAGAAGCGTCAGTGGACATATACAAAGCCAGCCAGAAGGCTTATAACAATGCATTGCAGCACAAAGAGTACCAGATCCTTCCAGATCTGTGGAAAAACTGCATGAATTCTTACCTGACTGTGAGAAAATTCCTGGGCAATCCCAACACTTGCAAGTTACTCAATGGATGGTATCCATTGATGGAAAAGAAGAATACAATGCTTTTAACAGCAGAATGGAGGAAAACAACCCTCCACCACCCAAGAAAGAGCCAAAAACAGCCCCAGTAGCCAGCAGCAGCAATTTCAACATGAAAAGGCAGCCACAAGCTCAAAAAAAGCCAAAGGCAAGGCACCAGCCACAAAACCCTACAGCCAGGGTTACAGGATCCCAAAGATTCAGCAGGATTCCATGGAAAATGTATTTCAGATGGCCAGAATAATTATGGAATTACAGAAAAAGGAGGAAGCTAGATTAAAGGATCAGAAATGATTTCTGATATCTTTGATTCTATCCCAGAGCTGTATGAAGTTATAAATGACGTAAAAACTCATGTTTCTGATAAAAATTAATCCATTTGTAACAATCTTAAAAAAACAAATTAAGTCTGAGCCAAATGAATGAAGCACCTATATGGTTTTGAGAAAGTGTTAAGAACAATTAAAACTTCTCATAATGACAATTCTTTTGGCAATGAGATAAATGAACAATCTGCCATTATTAAATAATTAACAGACAAATATTCTAAATTCAATATTGATGAAATAATTGAAACAAGAATAAAAAAAGCCATAAGTACTATCAAAGAGGAGAATAAAAGTGTTCTTGAGAATATTTAAAAATTATTTACTGAGGTAAGGACATATACAATTGCCTTGAAAAAGTGCTTTGACACCTCACAAGAGGAAATATCAAAATTAACAATGAAGTTGAATCAGATCACTTCTGATAATACTAGACAAACAGAACTATGGAAAGAATTAACACAAGCAGAAGATAATCATAAAACTAATGTAATGAATTCAATACAAAATTTACAACACGAATTCAGAAATTCCCAAATGTGTAACAATAGCAAAATGAATGAAATTGAACAATTACTTCAAACCTTCCAAAGAATGTCTACACCTTTGAGTCAGAATGAGTGCACAAGAATTCCAAATCCACAAGTATTGGAGGTTGAGTACTCACAGTTAAAATATGAATTTTCTACTTCTTTTTCTAACTTGGAACCATAAATGGGCCAAGAACTCCTGAAAGAAGTACCAAAACTTGAGGAATGGCCTCACTTCAGTGGTGAAAGAGAATATGACCATATGGAATCCATAAGAGGAATCGACATGATTAAAAAAGATTTTGAATTACCAGACAGATTGGTAACAGAAAGATCCAACACCTTCTTTACCAGATCAGCTCAAAGATGGTATATCAAATTAAGACAAACACATGGACACCAAAGTTGGACTTGGTGGAAATCCCCAATTATCAAAAAATGCACCAATGATGCTTGGAGGTTCAAGGTGGAAACAGCCTTTGAATCTGCCAAATTTAATGCTGATAAAGACAAAGCTTTACCATGGTTTTGCCAACAAAAAGACGGATGAACAGCATTGTATCCTGACATGTCAGAATTTATGATTCACAGAAAGATTCTGAGACAATGTGGGGGTGACTTAGAGCATTCTTTCGAAAGCAGGACTACTGAACAATCTTCAGCAGAAGATATCATTAATATATTGGAAGAAGTAACCACCAGAACCAGAATTGGTTCTAGTAGGGTGAATCTCAAAACAAAGCTTAATACACCTTGGAAAGATGCTGTGGACAGAAACCCCAAATAAAATTCTAATAATGTTAAATATAAATCTGCGGATATAATCAGAAAGTGCCATATTTGCCATAGCACCACCGACTTAGCCAATACATGTCCAAAGAGGGGGAAAATCAATGAAATTGACATTTAAAAAGAACCTTATGTTGAAAAAGATGATAATATAATTGAAGACAATTCAGATGATAAGTCATCAATATTTTCTGAATCTTCAAAAGATATAGAAAATATCAATTCCACTTTTGACATCATGGAATCTTATTCCCACTTGCCACAATTAAGCAATGGTCAACTTGATTTGTCAAAAATTCAAGATGCACAACTTATGAAAACCAAACCAAACAGGGGAAAAGGTTATACAGCTGGTAACTCCTGTATAACAGAAGTGGTAATTGAAAACAAACCCACTAAATGTTTACTTGACCCAGGAGCCTTCTTCTCTTGTGTTGGCAAATCTTTTCTTAAGACTTTTGTACCAAATTTTGAAGACCAATTGTTACTAATTGATGGCATAAAATTGAATAGTGCAAGTAATCCAATGAAAGTATTGGGAATGTTTGAGACCAATTCTATACTTCCACATATTAATGGAGATTTAAAAATAACTGTTTGATTTGTTGTTATGGAAAATTACTCTAGTACCCATTTTATATTGGGAAATGACTATTTTATCATGTATGGAATAGACTTACATAACACCAATGACAGATACTTTACTATTGGAAACAATAAGCGTCAAAAATCTGCCTTTTTGCCATTCGAAAGACAAATTACAGTAAATAAAGTAGCACCAGTCAACATAGAGCTGGAAATATTAAAATCTGAATAGTTAAATGAAGCTGAAATAAACCTTCATCTGACTGATAGTCAGGAAAATGAACTTTCTACCCTTTTATATGACCAAAAAGAAGCATTTGCATCAGAAAAAGAACGTTTGGGGGCAATTTTTGGTCATGAAGTTGACATAATCCTTAATATTGAGAGACCCTATCCCCCACTCTTAAGAATACCTGCATATCCAGCAAGTCCTAAATCAAGAGAAGCTCTAGAAATTCATATTAAAAAACTTCTAGAACTTGCTGTAATAAGAAATGTTGGCCATAATGAGGAAGTAGAAATAACTACACCAGTCATAGTGGCATGGCATAATGGAAAATCTAGAATGGTTGGGGGCTTGAGAGCTTTGAACACTTACACTGTTCCAGACAGGTACCCAATACCAAAAATCCAAATTTCCCTTACCCAGATATCTCAAGCAGTGTATATGTCCACTATGGATGCCCTTAAAGGATTTTATCAGAATGTAGTGACACCAAGGGCAAGAAATACTTGAGAATTATTGTTCATTTTGGATTATATGAATATTTGAGGATGCCTTTTGGTATCAAGAATGCACCTTCACACTTCCAAAGAATGATGAATTAAATCTTCCCTGAAGAGCTTTTAGAAGGATGGTTAATCATTTACATTGATGACATTATTGTCTGTTCCAAAACTTGGGAAGAGCATATTTACAGATTATCCAGAGTTTTGGAAAAAACCCAATCTTTGAACATGAAAATTCCTTTGAAGAAATGTGATTTTGGATTTAAAGAACTTAAAGCACTGGGACATGTAGTATCTGGTTTATCCCTTGGAATTGACAAAAACAAGTTTGTGGCAGTATTTATGAAACCCATGCCTCAGAACAAGAAAGAAATTCAGTCATTTTTGGGTTTTGCAGGATATTACAGGAAACATATTAAAGATTTTGGATCCATAGAAAGACCTCTTTATAAATTATGTGACAAAGAAACAGTATTTGAAATGACTGTTGACAGAGTCAAAGCCTTTTAATCTTTGAGACAAGCCTTGACTACTGCTCCACTCTTACTGATTCCATACTTTAAGCTGCCTTTTAAGCTTTATATTGATTCATCAGTAGATGGGCTTGGTTCTGCACTTCATCAAGTCCAGATTATCAATGATAAACCTGTGGAAGGACCCATATGCTTCATATCCAGGCAAATTAAACCAACTGAATCCAGATATGGAGCCAGTAAAATGGAGTGCTTATGCCTTGTCTGGGCCTTGGTGAAGCTAAATTACTTTCTGGAATGACACTTTTTTGAAGTAATAACAGATTGTACTGCTGTTAAGTCACTTTTAAACATGAAAACTCTTAACAGGCATATGCTCAGATGGTAAATAGCCATACAAGAGTATAGAGGCAATATGCCCATTGTTCATGAAGATGGGAATATTCATAAAACTGCAGATGGACTGAGCAGATGGCCATTACCAAATAATATTGATAATCCTGCTTATGTTCCAGAGGAAGCTTTCCCACAAATCCCCATAGACAGAATCAGTGTTACAGACCTGAGCACCACATTCTTTGAGGAGGTAAGAAACATTTATACTCAGGATAAAAATTGTAGCATTTTATACCAATTACTTACCAAAGACTGTGAAGAAAATTCTTTGATACATTCCTTAGATGAAATATGGAGAAAATCATATGATGAAGGAAGATTTCACTGACTGGATGGTATAATTTACCACAGAACTAAGCATACATGTGTCATGACAGTTGTGGACAGGTCCTTAATCAATCTTGTACTTAAAGAATGCAATGACAGCCCTTTCTCAGGACATCTTTCTGAGGACAGAACAAGAGAAAAAATAAAAACCTGCATATGGTGGCCAATGTGGCAGAAAGATGTTGCAGAGTATTGCAAAACCTGTGAAAGATGTCAAAAAGCAAATAAATCCACTGGCAAAAGACTTGGAAATATGATCAATATCCAAGAACCCAGCAGACCTTGGGAAATTGTCCATATGGATTGGGTAACTGGACTGCCACCAGGGGGTGGCAGAAGTGATAATGCTTGCCTAGTGATTGTTGACAGAATTAGTAAGACTCCAATCATTCTACCATGTCACAAGGATGATACAGCCATGGATACAGCTCTTCTGATATGGAATAGAGTAATATCATGGACTGTCATATTCACAAACGTCATTAGTGAAAGAGATCCTAGATTCACATCAGCATTATGGACAAATCTTCAAAAACTATTTGGGACAAAATTATCCTTCTCTACAGCCTACCACCTACAAACTGATGGTTTGGCTGAAAGGATGATCCAAACCTTGGAAGATATTCTCCGAAGAATTTGTGTATATGGCCTTGAATTCAAAGATTGTGATGGATTTACCAATGATTGGTGTAATCTTTCACCAGCACTAGAATTTGTATATAAGACATCCATTCATTCCAGTACCAATAAAACTCCTGCTATTCTAGAAAAAGGATGTAATCCCAAATTACCTCAACATTCCTTGAGGAAATATTTAGTTGAGATACATCCTACAGCTGCTACCTTTAAAGGAATTCTAGAAACAACTAGAAAGCATGAAATAAGGTGCATTAAAGACTCTTTTGCATATGCTAAGGACAAATGGGACAAGTCACATGCCACTCCAGATTTCAAAGTGGGAGATTTAGTACTTGTATCCACCACTAACCTCCATAACATCAAAGGATGTAAAAATCTCAAAGAATCCTTTGCAGGACCTTTTGTTTTTAAGTCCCTCCATGGAGAAAATTCTGTTGAAGTAGAATTATCTGAAGAACTCAGCAATAAGCACCCAACAATTCCAGTGAGCTTGATAAAGCCATATGAATCTAGTGATTCTGAAACATTTCCCTTGAGGAATAAAGTTCCCCAGGTTTTACCTCCTATTTAATTGTAATATGTGACTACGAAACTGATGATAATATTACTATTAATCAACAGTACTATGTCTGTTCTTATGAAATATAATAATAAAAATTATTATAACCACAATTAAATAATTATAAAATTATTTCTTTCATGTGTCATACACTACTAGTGATTATAACAGTGAGCAGTAATTGTCTACAAGAATCAATTACAAGAAGAATTTAATAATAAAAACTTCTTTTATTAAAATAATAAAATTATTTTAATATATAATTATCTTTTACAAGAATAATTATAAAGATAATTCTTGAAGAAAACTATTACTAGAGAAAAACTTTAAGAATTAAAGATAAAAGATTCACTAATACTCCAAAGAACTTATTGATAATAAAAGTAGAGAAATTTGACGTGGAATTGTGGATTTAAGGGATCAAAAGGATTTATAACAGTATTACAACAATATATAGTTGGATTCTATGATTTCACGTCTTTCTGATTGATTCTGAAAGATTAAAACACTTAAGAATAGTTGAACTAATACTTACTTGTTGGTAATAAAGATTTAATAAATTGATAAGATGATTCTTGGAAAAAACAGCAAGAGAAGGCCTCTTTTAAGTCAACAACAGCTCACAGAGGCGTGCCATGGAGCAAACTGAAAAACCAGTGAGTGAGAAAACAATAAACCTTTTTGGATTATTGATTGCATCATCAGTTGTCACGTAAGATTATCATAATTACTTAATTGATGCTTTTACGTGACTACCAACCCCAATATGGTTAAGAATAAAAGGAGTAACACTTGTAAATCTTCTTTTATTCTAAAATAATCATTGATTTCTCAAAGTTATCAATGTTATTGCCAATTTCATCACAGGTTGTAATTACTGTGAATTTTTGAAGATTCAGTGTTTCACGTAGAATAACCAAAAATGGACTGTAAGTAAAACTTTTAATTTTACTAGTAAAACTGTAATTCTTTTTGGTTGTACCATAGATAATACAGTTCTCCTTTAGTCCTGAAAGTTTCAGAAGGATTCATGCAGAGTTGTATTTTTAATGAATTTTTGAAGTTTTTACCTTATTTCTACGTAGAATTGCAAATAGCAGTGTTTTGCTGGTTGCTATGAGGTAAATCAATGAATATGGGTCCCAAAAGGGTTTTAATTACTCTTTTGGGGTTTATCCATGGAAATTCATTAGTAATTGACATGGTTACAGGAGTGTAAGTAGCTCATTACCTCCTTGGCACGTCAAAATAGCAGGTTATTTGCTATTTTCTGGTGTTTTACAGTAGTTGTAACTTGGTAACCAAGTTCCCAAAGAGTTTTAGTTTACCAATTAGGCTAAGATGAGCCATGGATCCATGCTCTGGAGCTATCCACGCCTCTGAGGCCTCAGAAGTTGGGTACCCTGGCTCTCTTTGATGTCTTTTGTCCCCCTTGCCTATTTTTTACGTCAAAATAGTAATTTAAGCTTAAAGTGAGATATCCACTATGGGTGTACCAAAAGTCCATGTAAGAATACCATGATATTAAGTGCTCAAAACATGCATAACACTATTCTTAGTGTATATGTAACATGGGATTTCTCCCTTTCCCATTATTTTGGCTAAAAATCAAGAAAAACAAAAATTTTCACGGATCTTTTATGTGGTATTAATGATGTGGTATTGAAGTATTTTCCATTTTACCACCTTAAATACTTAAATTGAGCTTATTCACTCTATGGAGCTACCCTAGGTGAATTTTTGTGTAGAATCCAAATCTGGTCTTAAATTCATGGATTTACTTACTTAATAAAAAGTTATTCATCTTTTCTGAAATTGAAAATGATGAATTTTGGATATATGCATGACTTATGAGTTGTGCATAATTCAAAATTTCTTTTTAAGATAATTGTGGCCTATTTGGGTATGTAAAATATACCTCAAGGCTCACATTAATCATCTGGTATTAAACGTATTACCCAAGTTTTCAAAGAAAGAAAGTTAAGAACCAAAAAAGTAAGGGAATACCTTCTTAGGTACAGTGACCCAACTTGTGAAGATGAATGGTTAGCAGAAAAAGACATACCTGAAGCTACTTAACTCCTCAGAATATTCAGACACACTAGCAATAACAATATTACAAAGTAATATTCTTTTTTAAGGGGGAGGGAATGTGCGCCTTAGAGGTATTTTCATATACTCAAAAGACCACAAATAACAAAATAAGATATAAATATAAATAAAATGAATTTATTTACATTATCAAAAAAGATTAAAATATAAATACAAATTTATATACAAAAATAAAAGTTCAATTATAATTTAAGATAACAATTACATTCAATTTTAAAAATTGTGAAATTGCATTTTTACTTGAAAAAATTGAGTGAAAATAAATTTTTAATAAAATTGACAAAATTAAAATATTTTTGGTAAAAAATTACATAAAATATATTATAACCTTTTATGCAATAAATAAACTTAAGAGAATTATTTCACCATTGGATTCCTCATAAAAAATAAGGTGGGGTCACATCTGGGTAAAATTTCTATAACTCAACTTTAAATAATCTTATAGTAAGTTTTTAGTATTTTCTGTACAAAAGTTGAAAATATTCAAAAACTTAATTTAATTGAAACCACATGTGGTGTTAACAATCAATATTTGTGTTAAAATTGATGTGTTGTGTGTAATTTCGAAGCTATGAGGAATTGAAGTATTTTCAATTGAACTGTCAAAATGTGCACGTGGATTACATAAGTGAGCTGCAATTTACATATGAGGTATCCCTATTACGGTTGTGTACTGTAAAAATCAATTGAATTGTATCTGTAAATTACAAGTGTATTACATGATGAGGAATTAAAGAAAAAATAAATTTGAAAGATGAATTCTGGGGGGGAAAGACACTCTAGCTCTAAGGGGAAGCTAGACCCCCAAGATCCTTTCTGACTGGTGTGGGATGTCAAAATCCATGCAAAATTTCATTACTTTTGGCCTGGAATTGAGTCACAGGGTCTGTGACTCAATTGATGATGAGGTTTTGATACCAACCAGGGTAGTTTTAACTGCTGCCAAGAGGGTAAAACTACCCTTAGGCTAGAACAATGTTAGTAAAAACAGCTTTAACTGGTTTCTACGCTTCTTACACACATTCTGACGTGTTTTGAAGGCTCTAGACCAGGTATTGCTATAGTAATTGCTGATTTAAGGGTCTAAAATGGCTTAAACCAGCCCTTTTTTGGTCTAAACCAGGGTTCAATGATACCACAATTGGCTTTTCTGTTGTCAGAGTGTTTTCCAAAACTGAAAAGAGTAAATTTCACTTTTGAAGTATGAGAATTAATGGCTATAAAAGAATGTCTTCTTTGCCACACTTTTCTCTTCATGTTAGAATCTTTTCCTTTTATAATTAGTTTAAACACTGTTAAACCAATCAATAAAAGATTCCAACCACCCTTTTTATATCATTTTGAACCTTTTAACCACGTGAAAAAGTTATTATAATCATTTTTTGTAACTCTTACAATCATTTTTACCCCTTGAACCACCCCAAAAGTGAATTAAAGCATCTTCCATCACTGTTAGCTTTGTCACTTTGCTTCCAAATTCACTCTGGTCACTTTTGGGTGTGTTTTCTCTTTAAATATCTTTTTAAAGACTTTGTTCTTTAATTAATTGCTTGCATTTTTTTGCTCAATTAATTCCAATTGAAATTGCTTTTGAAGAAATTTCTTTTGTAGCCTTAAATATCTCTTGTAGAGTATTTTGGGATACATTTTTATTGTTGGTAAAACAATAAATCTTTATAATATTATTGTTGGTAAAACAATAAATCTTTATAATATTATTGTTGGTAAAACAATAAATCTTTATAATATTATTGTTTTATGCTTATAAATTTAAAAACAATAAAATTGTCATGTTTTCTCTTGAAAATAATATTTTTAACTATTTTTAATCCTATTTTACCTTATATAAATTTTGAGGACAGGAAAAGTATTTGATTTTTAATCAAAGTTTCATATCCACACCCTACAGGTAATACCCTTCAGAAGGCAGATAATTTGGCCAATGGTAAGTTTTTTGACATAAATTGACTATTTTTAAGCTTTTTAATCATAAATATGCCTTCAACCAGATCAGGAGCCAGCTATAACCCCTCAATCAGCTCTTAAAAAGGTCATAGACGTGATTATGGCAGAAGCCAATCAGTTACAGAAGAAAAAGGGTCAGTAAATGAATCCCAAACTAATAAATTATTCCATTCTGAAGCTGACAATACTGTTTTACCTTCAAACAGAGCTGACACTTCCACCAGAATCCAGAGGACATTTACAAAGCCAGCCAGAAGGCATAAAACAATTAATTGCAGCACAAAGAGTACCAAATCCTTGCAGATCTGTGGAAAACTGCATGAAGTCTTACCTGACTGTGAGAAAACATTTGGGCCATCCCAACACTTGCAATTTACTCAATGGATGGCATCCATTGATGGAAAAGAAAAACATGATGCTCTTAACAGCAGAATGGAGGGAAAACAACCCACCACCACCCAAGCAAGTACCAAAAAAAAGCCCCAGTAAACAAAAGAAGCAATTCCAATGTGTAAAAGCAGCCACAATCTCAGAAAAAGGGAAAAGGCAAAGCACCTGCTCCAAAACCTTATAGCCATGGCTACAGAAACCCAAAAATTTAGCAGAATTCCATGGAAATGTATTTCAGATGGCCAGAAAAATGATGAAATTACATATAATGGAAGAAGCCAGACTAAAATATTAGAAATGATTCCTGATATTCTGGATGGAATTTCAAACTTGTAAATAGCTATAAATGATGTGAAAAGTCACATTCCTGATAAAAAATTCATCAATTTGTAACAATATTAAAACAAATAAATGAGACACTTATTTTTTATGAAAAAGCTTTAAGAACAATTGAAACTTCTAATAATTACCAGTCATTTCACAATACATTAAATGAAAAATCTTCCATATTTATAGAATTAACAGACAAATATTCTAAATTAAATATTGATGACATGATTGAAACAAGGATGAAGAAGGGCCAAAGATATTATCAAAGAAGATAATGAGAAAGTCCTTGATGATATTGCAGGTTCATTCACTGAAGTAAAGAATTATACGATTTCCTTGAATAAGTGTTTTGACACCTCACAACAAGAAGTATCATAATTAACAATGAAGTTAAATCAAGTCATTTCTGATACTACTAGACAGACAGAATTATGGCAAGAACTGACACATAAGGAAGATATGTATAAAATTGAAGTAATAAATTCAATACAAAGCTTCCAACATGAGTTTAGAAATTCTCAAAGGTGTAGCAACAGTAAAATTAATGATATTGAACAATTACTGCACAGCTTACCAAGAATGTCTACACCTCTGAATCAAAATGAGGGTACAAGAATTCCCAACCCACAAGTATTGGATGTAGAAAATTTACAATTAAAGAATGAATATTCCACCTCTTTTCATAACTTTGACACATCAATGGTCCAAGCACTGATAAAAGAAGTACCAAAGCTCAAGTAATGGCCTCACTTTGGTGGTGAAGGAGAATATGACGATGTGGAATTCATCAGGGGTATTGACATGATTAAAGAAGATTTTGAATTACCAGGCAGCTTGGTAATAGCAAGAGTTAACACCTTGTTTTCAAGATCATCCCACAGATGGTCTATCAAATGAACACAAGCACATGGACAACAAAATTGGACTTAGTGGAAACCCCAAATCATTAGCAAATGGCCCAATAATTCTTGGAGATTTAAGGTGGGGACAGCCTTTGAATATTCCAAATTGAATTCTGACAAAGGGAAAGCTTTTCCATGGTCTTGCCAACAAGAGACAGATTAACAGAATTATATCCTGACATTTCAGAATTTATGATTCACAGAAAAAATCTGAGACAATGTGGAGGTGATTTGAAGCATTCTGGTAAAAGCAGGACTACTGAACAATCTTCAGCAGAAGATATTATTAATATATTAGAAGAAGTAACCACCAGTACTAGAATTAGTTCTGGTAGGGTAAATCTCAAAACAAGGTTTAATACACCTTGGAAAGATTATGTGGACAAAAATCCCAAAGAAAATTCTAATAACATGAAATATAAATATGCAGATATAATCAGGAAGTGCCATATTTTCCAGAGCACCACACATTTCGCTAATTCATGTTCAAGAAGGGGGGAAATCAATTAAATTGACATTGAAAAAGAACCTGATGTTGAAAAACATGGTGAAGTAATTCAGGAAAATTCAAATGATAAATCATCAATATTTTCTGAATCTTCAAAGGATATATAAAATATCAATGCCACTTTTGACATAATGGAATCTTATTCCCACTTTCCACAATTAAGCATTTCTCAACTTGATTTATCAAAGATTCAAGCTGCATAACTAATGAAGACCAAACCAAACAGGGGAAAAGGCTATACAGGTGGTAAGTCCTGTATAACAGAAGTGGTAATTGACAAAAACCCCATTAAGCTTTAACTTGACCCAGGAGCCTTCTGCTTTTGTGTTGACAAATCTTTTCTTACAGCTTGTGTACCAAACTTTGAATATCAATTTTTGCCAATTGATGGCATAAAAGTTAATAGTACAAGTAATCCAATGAAATAATTGGGCATATTTGAGACTACTATCATTATTCCACACATAAATGTAAATTCAAGAATAACTGTTGAATTCTTTTGTTATGGAAAACTGCTCTAGTACCCATTTTATATTGGGAAATGATTACTTAATCATGTATGGCATGAATTAAAATAACAATAAATACAGATACTTTACTATTGGGGACAATAAACATCAAACATTTGCCTTTTTACTATTTAAAATACAAATTACAGGAAGCAATTTATTACCAGTCAGCTTATAGCTAGAAAAATTCAAGTTTGAGCAATTAAGTGAAGCTGAAATCAGTCTTAATCTCACTGATAAACAATAAAGTGAAATTTCTGCCCTTTTATATGACCAGAAAGAAGCCTTTGCATTATATAAAGAGCCACTGGTAGCAATTGTTAGTCATGAAGTTGAAATTCTTCTTAATATTGAAAGACCCTACCCATCACTCTTGAGAAGACCTGCATATCCAGCAAGTCCCAAATCAAGAGAAGCTCTGGAAAGTCATATTAGAGAACTTATAGACGTTGGTGTAATAAGAAAGGTTGGTCACAATGAGGAGGTAGAAATACCTACACCAGTCATAGTGGCATGGCATAATGGAAAATCTGGAATTTTTGTGAAATTTAGAGCTCTGAACACTTACACTGTTCCAGACAGGTACCCAATACCAAAAATATAAATTTCCCTTACCCAAATATCTCAAGCAGTGTATATAACCACTATGGATGCCCTTAAAGGATTTCATCAGAATTTAGTGACACCAAGAGAAAGGAAATACTTGAGAATTATTGTTCATTGTGAAGTGTATGAATATCTGAGGATGCATTTTGGTATCAAGAATCCACCTCTACACTTTCAAAGAATGATGAATGGAATCTTCCCTGAATAACTTCGTGAAGGATGGTTAATCATTTACACTGATGACATTATTGTCTGTTCCAAGACTTGGGAAGAACATATATACAGATTATTCAGAGTTTTGAACAAAATTGAATCTGTAAAAATGAAAATTTCCTTAAAGAAATTTCAGTTTGGATTTAAAGAACTCAAAGCACTGGGACAAGTAGTATCTGTTTTATCCCTTGGGATTGATAAAAACAAAGTTTCAGCAGTTCTACTGAAACCTATGCCTCAGAATAAAAAAGAAATTTGGTAATTTTTGGAGTTTGCAGGATATTACAGGCATCATATTAAATATTTTGCATCCATAGTAAGGCCTCTTTATCAATTATGTGACAAGGACACAGTATTTGGAATTACTGTTGACAGAGTCAAAGCCTTTGAATCTTTAATACAAGCCTTGAAAACTGCTCCACTCTTAGGGGTGCCAGAATTTAAGATTCCCTTTAAGCTTTATATTTATGCATCAGGGGATGGGCTACGTTCTGCACTTCATCAGGTTCAGATTATAAATGATAAACCTGTGGAAAGACCCATATTTTTCATATCCAGCAAAATCCAACCAACTGAAGCTAGATATGGGGCAAGTGATATTGAGTGTTTATGCCTTGTCTGGGCCTTAGAAAAACTCAATTACTTCCTGTAAGGATGTGGTTTTGAAGTGATAACAGATTTTACTGCTTTTAAATCACTTTGAAACATGAAAACACCTAACAGCCATATTCTCAGATGGCAAATAGCCATACAGGAGTATAGAGGTCATATGACTATTGTTCATATGGATGGGAATATGCATAAAAATACAGATGGACTGAGCAAATTGCCATTACCAAATAATATTGATAAGCCTTCCTATTGTCCAGAAGATTCCCCACACATACCAATAGAATGAATCAGTGTTACAGATCTGAGCACAAAATTATTTGAAGAAGTAAGAAACAGCTATACTTGAGATGGGAATTGTAGCATCCTATGCCAATTACTTACCAAAGACTGTAAAGACAACTCTTTGATACATGCCTTGGATGAAGTATGTAATAAATCATATGAAGAAGGAAGATTTCACTTACTGGATGGTATAATTCACCACAGAACTAAGCATACATGTGTAATGACAGCTGTGGATAGGTCCCTAATCAATCTTGTACTGAAAGAATTCCATGACAACTCCTTCTCAGGAGATCTGTCTGAGGACATGACAAGAGAAAAGATGAAGACCTGTATATGGTGGCCAATGTGGCAAAAGGATGTTGCAGAGTATTTCAAAACCTGTGACAGATGTCAAAATAAAACAAATCCACTCACAAAAGACTTGGAAATATGATCAAAATCCAAGAACCCAGAAATCCTTGGGAAATTTTCCATATGCATTGTATAACTGCCCTACCACCAGGGGGTGATAGAAGTTATACTTCATGCCTAGTGATTGTTGACAGATCTAGTAAGACTCCAATCCTTCTACCATGTCACAGGGATGATATAGCCATGGATACAGCTCTTCTAATATTGAATAGAGTAATATCATGGACTGGCATATTGTGAGCCTTTGAGATATGACCAAATATCCAAAATTTCTGTAATAATTATACTTATGATGATTATCTCAAAAATTAGTAAAATACCATAAATAAGTACAAAATCTGAGTTAACTCAGAAGCTAATAATTACGTATGTGAAATAAATTATACCATTAGATTCCTCATGGTAAAATACACATATTTCATTTTTATGGCATATCTGAAAAGTCAATAATTACTGAAGTATAAGTAATAATATCTTAAAAAAGGTACAAAACCTCATTTATCTCAGAACCCAATGAATCAAAATGTTAAATAAATTGTAACAGTGGATTCTCCATGAACGTTTACACGTAAAGAATTTATAAAGCTAATCTCTATAGTCAATACTTAAGGAATTAAGCTGAATATATGCACTTTTTTGGTTAATGCATATATTCATGGCTTTTGGCTAATATCTCTTGAAATATAGAAGATAGAGAAACAAACCAAAGATAAATTCACCATGTAGTTACTGTAGAAATACAGATACAAACTTTATTTCACAAGTTATAAACAAGTTTAAAACTTGTAATGGATTATTGAATAAATTCAATAGAGCTGTTGACCACTTTGCTGTGAAATTAGTCCAAACTTAAGAAGCAGTAGGCATTCAAATTCTACTAGTTCATACATGAGGAATGAAGTAATTTTTATTATAATATCTGAGGTATAACCCCTTGAAATAATGGTTTGAAGTTCAAAATATTAAATTTCAACAGAAAAGATGAGTTCCAAGAAAAAACATCAAAAATAGAGTTTTTATGATGTAATGAAATTCTCTTGGAAGTTTAATAATGACATGCCAAGCTATCAGAATCCACTCCCAGAATAGCTGTAGCGTGTATTACTTAAAAGTTAGTAATGATCAAAGTTTAATTTTAAATTTGATCATTTATGATCACTCACTGTAATCTTATTTTAAGTTTAACAGTCATATAAGTAATAAAACTGATTAATACAATTAAATTATGATTAATAATAATAAAATCCACAAAGCTTAGGCTTCTTCCAAGCCTATGATGTCATAAAACTTAGAGTTATAGTTATAACCCTAAATAATGGCATAATAATGAGATAAGATGGTTTGATCATGATGTAATCATCACTAAACCTTAAATTATTGATCATTTCGAGTAGAAAGCATCAGTACACGCTTACTAGAAGCCTTCTAGACTCTAGAAGGGAGGTATATACTATAAATAGAGCTCTTTTGACTCTATTTTCCCCTAAGACACTTACAAAAACACTAAATAATTAAATCAAAAAAGGTGTATTCTTTATTCTTTAAATATAAAACTTTTATATTATTAAAGACCAAAGATCATCTTTCTTATAATCATCAATATTTAAGTGATTACTTCAATTATTCAACTGTTTTTGTTAAATTTCTCTTAAAAATCTCAAATCCACATAAAATTAAGATAATTTGTAATTTGTCTTAAATTTTATTGTAAGTACAATTTAAATAAGTTTTGTTTATATTATTTGGCCTAAAATCACCCAAAATTATTATATTAAGTATTAAAAGTAGGTTATTTCTTCTTATTATAATAATTTTCTATCTATTATTACTTTAATAATTCTTTAATTAATATAACTAGTATTTATATTCATTTGTAACTTTAATATTAGTAATATTATTGTTATTGATTGTTTTTCATTAATAAATAACAATTCTTTATGCCTTTATTGTTTGTTGGTAACAATAATAAAGTGCTTTTAAATATATTAATAATCTTATATTAATGTATTTATTTATTATATTATTTTCTAATAATATAAACCATATTATTATATTTATTTAATAATATAATTATTTTTATGCCTTAATTATAATAATTCTTTATCATTATAATTTTTTTTATCTTATTAATTTATTTTATAAGGACATTCATAGTACAATAAGTAAAATATTAGCAATTTATACTTATTGTTTCATAGTAAAACCTTACACATATTCACAACTATCATTAGTGACAGAGATGACAAATTCACCTCAGCACTATGGAAAAATCTTCACCAATTATTTGGAACAAATTTGTCCTTTTCCAAAGCCTACCACCCACAAGCTGATGGTCTGGCTGAAAAAACAATCCATAACTTGGAAGATATGGTGAGAAGAGTTTGTACATATGGACTTGAATTTAAAGATTGTGATGGGTTCACCCATGATTGGTGTACTCTTTTACCAGCACTGGAATTGGCATATAAAACATCCATTCATGCCAGTACCAATCAAACTCCTTCTATTCTAGAGAAGGGATGGAATCCCAAACTATCCCAAGATTCATTAAGGAAAGATTTGGTTTAAATACATCCCACAGCTAGTAGCTTCAAAGAATTCTATAAAAAGCTATGAAGAATGCAGTAAGGTGCATGGAGGACTCATTTTCATATTCAGTAGACAAATGGGCCAGATCACATGCCACTCCAGATTTCAAAGTAGGAGATTTAGTACTTGTATCTACCACTAACTTCAATAACATCAAAGGATGTAAAAAGCTCAAATACTCCTTTCCAGAACCTTTTTTATTAAGGCCCTCCATGGATAAAATGCAATTGAAGTAGAATTATCTGAGGAGCTTAGCAATACATATCCTATATTTCCAGTAAGCTTAGTAAAACCATATAAATCTAGTTATGCTGAAATGTTTCCTTTGATAAATAACGTTCCTCAGCATATACCTCCTATTGAAGCATCTTGTACTACGAAAATCACCAAAGTTCTCAAAGAAAGGAAGTTAATAACTAAAAAGTAAGGGAATACCTTGATAGGTACAGTGACCCAACTTGTGAAGAAGAATATCTAGCAGAAAAGTACATACCTGAAGCTACTAAAACTTTCAGAAGGCTCAGACACACTAGAAATAACAATATTATGAAGTAATATTCTTTTTTTTAGTCAGAGGGAATGTGAGCCTTAGGGGTATTTTCATATACCCAAAAACCCACAAATAATAAAACAAGATACAATTATAAATAAAATTAATTTATTTACATTATCCAAACAAAGTTTCAAATATAAATATCAATTTATTTACAAAAATGACAATTCAATTCTAATTCAAAAATAAAATTACATTGAAATTTAAAAATTGTGAAAGCACATTTTTGCTTGAAAAAATTAAGTAAAAATGAAATTTTAAAAAATTACTGAAATTAAAATAATTTTGGAAAAAAGTTAAATAAAAATTATTATAACTTTTCATCCAATAAATAAACATAAGAAAATTGGCTCACCATTGGATTCCTCATTTACAATAAAGTGTGGTCACCTCTTGGTGAAATTGACGTAACTCAACTCTAAATAAGATGAAATTAAGCTTTTAGTATTTTCTGTATTTAAATTGAGAATCCTCAAAACCTTAATTTAATTCACACCACATGTGGTGTTAACCATCAATTTTTGTGTTAAAATTGAGGTGTGGTGTATAGTTTAAAAGTTATGAGGAAATGAAGTATTTTCAATTGAAATGTCAAAATGTGTGCATGTATTACATCAGTGAACTGTACTTTACACATGAGGTATCAATTATTACAGTTGTTTAGCTTTAAAACTCAATTGAATTGCATTTGAAAATTACAATTATATTACATTATGAGGAATTAAAGAAAAGATAAATTGTAAAGATTGATTTTGAAGGGGGAAAAGGAATCTTGGCTTAAAGGGATCCAGACCCCCAAATTTCTTTCTGAAAGGCATTAGATGTCAAAAACCACACAAACGTTTATCACTTTTGGCCTGGAATTGAGTCACAGCATCTCTGACTCAATTGATGATGAGGTTTTGATACCAAACGGGGCAGTTTTAACTGTTGCCAAGAGGGTCAAGCTACCCATAAGATTAAAAAATCATAGTAAAAACATTTTTAACTGGCTTTGATGTCTCTTAAACACATTCTGACATGTTTTGAAGGCTTAAAACCAGGTATTACTATAGCAATGGCTGATTTAAGGGTTCAGAATGGCTGAAAATAGCAAAAAATGGTTAAAACCAGCCCTTTTTTGGTTCAAACAAGGTTTCAATGATGCCATAATTTGCTTTTCTATTGTAAGGTTGTTTCCCACGACTGAAAAGAGTAAATTTTACTTTTTGAGCAAGAAAATTGGTGGCTATAAAAGGATGTATGTTTTGCCCCACTTTTCTCTTCATGTTAGAATCTTTTCCCTTTATAATTAGTTTGAAACACTGTTAAACCAATCAATAAAAGATTCCAAACACCCTTTTCTTCTCATTTTAAGCCTTTTAAACCACATGAGAAATCATTATAATCATTCTTTGTAACTCTTATAATCATTTTTATGCTTGAACCACCCCATAAGTGAATTAAAACATCTTTCATCACTGTTAGCTTTGTCACTTTGTTTCCAAATTCACTCTGGTCACTTTTGGGAATGTTTTCCCTTCAATATTATTTTTAAAGAATCTGTTCTTATATTATTTTCTCTGCAGTCCTTTTCTCAATTAATTCAAATTGAAATTTCTTTTGTAACCTTAAATATCTCTTGTAGAGTATTTTTGGATAAATATTGATTGTTGGTAAAACAATGAATCTTCATAATATTATTGTTTTATACTCATAAAGTTAAGAAACAATAAAATTGGCTTGTTTTCTCTTAAAAATCTTATTTTATACTATTTTTAATCAATTTTCACCTTATACAAATTTTGAGGACAGGAAAAGTAATTGGTGTTTAATCAAAGTTTCATATCCACAGCTTACCTAATCCAAAGAGGATTGACCAAAAAGAAAAAAAAAAACAGAAAAAACGGACATAAAATGATAAAATGGGAAAACTCAAAATGAAAAAGGGGGAAACTTAAAATCAAAAGATGTAGAAAACCTGGAAATAAAAAAGAACACATTTTCAAAAGCTTATTTCAACTTCCCTTCAAAATCATATCCAATGACTATTCAAGATTTTTTTAGTTTTACTTTTTTCAATCAATGGAACTTCAAACAATAATAATAATTTAAAAAGAAAAATCCAAATTTTGGGAGATACATAACTGAACCAAAAGATGAAGGAGTTAACACCAAGATATGTAAAGTTTGAAATTTATTTCTTCAATTTTATTCAGTTCAAAGGTAGATAATCTGTAAAAATAAATCAATAATGAAGCAGGATGAGGTTTCTTTAACACTATTCAGCAATAACCAAAGAGTTTTAATGATATTTTTCTACAAACCACATTGTGCTATTGCAAGAGTCACAAAAGCTCATAGTCAAGAAAGTTTTGATTATAAGTAGCTTAGAAAAAAACCCTTTCATTATCTCAAAGTAAGCTTCTTAATCTATAAAAAACTATCAGATCAATAATAAAATGTTCATATATTATTAATATCTTTCATAAAAGACAGAATGGTACAAATATCTAAAACAAATAGTATTTTTAATTTATGTGAATTTTATCAAATATTTAGCTTAAAAATCTTGCATAAATAATTCCTTCCAAATGAATACTGGATATAAGCGAAAAATGGAAAACTCAATCATAAATATATCAGTGAAGCATCTCCAATTGTGTAAATCTCACCCCAAATGTGTGTGATATATTTTATGAGACATAAAAGCCAATTGTATGATTGATTTTTCATCTGAAATATATTTTCTTTTCCATGAAAAACTTCTCAATTATTAATGGTTTTCTTTTCAAAAAAAGCTATATAGAAAAGTTTTGGAATGGTGGTTAAATGTGAGATAGGTCAATTATAAAAAGCAAAATGTACAATGGGATAGAACTGAAATCACGTCAGAGATTTCTTTGAAAAAAGTGTCTTTAATTATGAATAATTATGTTTCTTCAAGAATTATTTTTATTAGCAATTAGTATGCAAAGCAAGAGTAGACAAGAATAAATCATCAAAATTTCATAATCTTCTCTTTTAATTGAGCAAAAATCTGAATTAAATAAAAAGTGGCTGAAAGTATGCGAAGAAATAACTCAAACTTAGAATTAAAGCTGCAACTCAGGCTGAAAGAAGGTTTGGCTTGTGTTGGACCTGATACCCCTTTTTGCAGTAACAGACTCTTATAATGGTGAATTTAAGAAGCTATTTCTGAGAATTATGAGGCCATAAATTATTTTTAGAATGGGTAAAAGTAATTTTAGGTATTAAATTTCACATTCTGGAAGACTGGAATAATATTGCCTCCAACCTCTCAATAATAATTTCATTTCAGGGACAAGAGGAATACAAATCTATATTCAAAAAATATTTTTGCTGGAAATCCTTATTTTGAGGGTTAAGCTCACAAGTAATTTCAAAATTTTCTCTCAAATTGTTTAAAATGAAATATACCTTAATTTTGGTGATGATTAATTGCTTAAACAGGAATCATTTGATCCCAATATTTTGAATTTTCCAAAATTCAAACATTTTAAGATAATTTTAGGACAAAAGCCTATCAATGGGTCTTTAATAAGATAATTCCATAATTTTTATTGAATTAATCTTTATTTTAAATCTTCTAGTTCAGATTGTAAGAGATTTTGTCAAACAAGCAATTTCTCAGTCATTGCATAATCTAAATAATCCAACTTACATCATTTGAAGGATTCCTTAATATTTAAAATTTTCATTGGAAGATTGGCAAATAATAATAGCAATCTAGAGCCTAGTATGAAGCAATATGCTGTCCTGATTGTACATGGGTTGAACTTGATATCCCTGAAAGTAGGGATGTATAGTTTTACATGGTGATCCCTTTACTTTTGTGCTAATTACATTAACCAGTTTTCTGTTTAGCTTCCAATCAAGGTATTAATTCATTTTTTGAAAATATCAGTTTTTTTCCCAAAACAATTTCTCTTAATAATATCCTCACTCATCTCATATTATCTAAAGTAATACTAGGTCCAGTCAAAATCCTTAGGTATAAAAAAAATTATAGTTATGAAGTTTTGAACAATTGTGCCAGCGTTTGGCTTTCTTTCCAATATTGTGTGTTGTTTTAGGGCTTTATCATTGTACCAAGATTTGATTTACTACTTTGAGAGCTTTTGAAATTACGTAGGAACCCCTAATTTGAAAATTCTATCTTTCTCCATGTGGGTAGCTTGTTTTTTCATGCAATTCTGCATAATCGAGACATTTTTTGTGATTTTCCAATATTATCTTCCTTTCGGTGGCTTATCAACTCACCAAAGGTTTTTTTATGATTTTAAGATACAAAATACTTGTTTTCAACCCTCCAATTTGAAATACCTATCTCTTTCAGTAAGAAAGGTTTCTTTTTCATCAAATTTCACACATATTTTAAAATGTTTTGTTTTTTTGGAGATTACATATATTTTCTTCCATTTTCAAATGAGAAAGTCAAAAATTAGAAGAAAGCATTTGTAATTATTATAGTGATTTTCAACCCTTAATCATTTTGTTTTATTCTTGAATTTTCTCAATCACCGGGGCGAATCTCGTGTCAATCGTCGGCGATTGACTTCACGTCAAGCAAACGTCAAGCAGGATAAAAGTCGAGCTCACGTCAAGCGAAAATCAAGCGAACGTCGAGCACACGTCACACTCTGGTCTTACACCAAATCCTGTGACATCCAATAATATTGGTTCCCCTGTGCCTTCAACTCAGATTCCTCACCGCCTGATCATCCCACAACCGTCCGATGATTGGTAAAAATTACACCAGACCCGCCTGTTTGCACACACACACATCAAAGATGTCCTTCAGCCAGTCTTGATGTAGGCGGGGGGTTTGACTTCACCAGGTCATCCATGAAGTGTGCGTGTGCATGCGTGGGGGCGGGTGCGTTTGCATGTGCATTGGCGTGTGCGGGTGGGTTTGCGTGTGCATTGGCGTGTGCGGGAGCATGTGCGGGTGCGTGGGCGTGTGCATTGGCGCGTGCCGGTGGGTGTGCGTGTGCGTGTGCATTGGCGCGTGCGGGTGCACATGCGGGTGTGGGTACGCAAAAGCCGATTCCGCTTCCAACATGATGATGGCGCAGTTAGAAATTTTGGATGCTGTGAAAGGTGAGTGTGTGGGTCATTTGATCATTGGACTTGGCTTATTCACACTGTACCCAATGTCAAAATAGTAACTTCTTTGTGGCAATGTGAAATAATGGGCTTTGCTTGTCACAATGGAATGTCTCTGTCACTAAATTTTGAGGCAATTATTTCACTAGCAAAATTGCTAATGAATCTGAGAGATTTGCATTTTAGTAGACTAAATATCATGAAATAACGGCTTTATCATTACAAGCAGTCCACATGACAGAGCTTTGTTATCATACAATCCACAGTTACCTTCTATTTCTTCTTCAGATATAATCAAGTGTCCATCATCAAAACCAACAGCTTTATAAATATTCAGATGCGGCCAATCTGGTAGGAAATTCACATCAATCTTCAAAGGTTTTAAAATCAGAAAGTTATTGTTCAGTATGCTAGATGGCTCAGAGACTTTGAAAATGCTATCAATAATACCAAATTGTCGTGAGTTGCCCCTCAGAAAACAAATCAAACTGTTGCTGATATTTTTGGATTCAGTTGAAAATATATTGTTCCCAATATTAATGTTTGAAACTGGAAAATACCAAGGTGAGACAATCCTTGAAGTGGGAGGACTTGTGGGTTGCACGGTAGTGTCTAAGCTGATCCAATCAACTATTTCCCTTGTTGCATGAAAATTCTGTAAGTACTCAACCAGGCAATCATAATTTTCTTGGTCATGGCGGGATGGTTTTTTATATTTATGGTCATTGAACACGGCAGGTGGCTGTGATTCGAAAAGCTGTTTTATTTCACATGGCACAGATGGGGATTTCAGGAGAACGGAAAGGTTGGAACATCGACAGATATGTTGAAGTAAGGTTTTATCTATATCATCTATTCAGAGTTGCAAAAAGTTAGTCTTATTCAGTTCAGGTGTTTAATCAATGTGAATATATTGATCTTATTAATTGACTTACATATCTTGTTATTTGTTGGCATCTTTGCAAATACTCCAATCAAGCGCTCATAACCCCATGTGGCTGAGGCTTGTGCTGGGCCCCAACGTTGGAAGAGTTCGGGAATATGATCAGCAAAATGATGATTTGGTTTACTTTTCTGTTTTGGGAACAGGTGTTGATTGGAAAGGCGGAATTTTTTCCAATGTTCAGCAAATGCAGTCGCATCATCTATTGAAACAGTCCAGCTTGTGGCAATTTTGATAGCACTAATCAAATGGAATGTATTCTTGGCTAGTTCATTTGCAAGTTCTTCTGACTGACCCATTTTTCTTTGAGTGTTGGAAGATTGGTGTGCATCTAATGACATCTGTTGACTGAGCATTAGAAATGGAATATAGACCTTATATAAGAGAGCCCATTCAGCGGCTTTTAAGCTACCATGAGAGGGGGAACCCATTTTGCGGGGAACTCTTGTCCATGATGAGGGAATTATGGTCTCAGATATGATTTGTCGGAGATGCTCAAGAGCCTCACCCTTGATCTGGTGATCACTCAGTGCAGTGATATCCAATTCAGAGGGTATTTCAGAAGTGGGGATGTAATTGGCATCAAATGAAGGAATCTCCGCAGAACCACTAGATGGATGTTCTGTGTTAGGGGTGGGCATTGGGAAGTAGTTTTTTCGGGTGGAAGTAGTGGGGAGTGGCTCATTTATTATTTTTGCTGCGTCTCTTCTCAGGGAGCGGGCCTCTCTCAATGTGATTTTATCAAGAGAGCTGTTGGAGGTCATGGAATCTGAGTCTGAACTGTTGGTGTCATTGGATTTCCTGCGGGACCTGAAGTAAATTTTTGATTTCGCCTCTGGAATGCACAATTTGAAAGTTGCATGATCCTTCAAAATTCCAAGTATTAAATTATGCATTATGTCAAGATTAACCATTCTGGTTGCATCCCAATACGGAAGGTCTTCCAAAATTGAATATCGCACTCCATACTCAGAGAAAATTGCTTGTCTTTGTTGTGGGGTTGCCCGAAGCAATTTGGCAATGGTTGATTTATGACTTTGGTATGAGCGCGTGTAGTGAAATTGAGGACCAATTTCTTCAATTTGAGCTTTGTGAATGGTGCAAAAATTACAAAAGTGGTTTCCTGAATGGGAAATAAATCCAGTAAGCTTGCGCATGGCAACCACATCCGCAATGGCTGTGAGGATGGCAACATGGATAAAGGATCCTGATGGACCTGTTGAGGTGGGTGCAAAATGGTAACCTTGCCATAGCTCTTTGAGCTCGTTGATGAGTGGCATTAATAGATAATTCAATTGAAGCGCAGTTGGCTCCTTCGGACCAGGGATGATTCCTGCAACATAGACATTCTCGGGCTTCAATCTTTCACTTGGGGGGAGATTAAGACAAATAAGCATGATAGGTCCAATGCTAGCCAACCGGGTTGACTTTCCATGTGCATTAAACCAGTCCACATATATGGAGAAGGCCAATGCACCAGGAATGGACATGAATGGGGGGTCATGGATATTTCTAGTGCCAGTGAAGCGTCTCCAGACCAATCCATCCCAGACGTCACGTTTTGGGGAATCTTCGGGAGTTTGGGATTGTTGATGTTGATGCAGAATGTCCATAATTCCAGCCCGCTGGAGGAATCTGGCAAGCCAATTTTTGAATGGTTGATAAATGAAATGTTTTGTTGGTATAAATTTTTGCTTCATGTTGGTTGTGTTTTGGGTGTGGGGTTCAGATGAATAGATGAATTTGCCTAATGATTGTGTGCAAGGGGGATCATGATCATTTGGGTCATTATGGCGTTGACAGTGGGGTTGGTCAGTTGTGACTGATTCAGTAAGGCCATTAAGAGAGAAACATTGAGGACAACATATATAGTTTTGAATCACTGGCTCCAATTGGAGATGTTCAAATATGGTACTCAGATCTTGAGGTATATGGAATGCAGGAGCGGGGGGACCAGCTGAGCTTGAGATACTGGACTTGATCAGCAGGTTCAGGGCGGGGTTGAGTATGCGTGAAGCCCTGCGGGGTAAATTATACCTTAATGATAGAATGGCAGATATTATCATGCCTAGGTCTTGTGGGGGAAGGGTTTGACTGCCACTATATGGTTTCTGTGCAGTTGAATTGAGACCCGCTGGAGTTGGGAAAGTGCTTTGGGTCAAACATGAATAATCAGCTGGGAAGATTTGATCCAATAGAATTTGTGGGCACCCAGATCCTGATGCAGAAGTAGGGATGTTTGGAAGAGATTTGGGTGCAATGGTTGATTTGAGCTTTTTAATGTGCTGTTTATATTGGAAAGGTGTGAAGGCAACTCCTTGCCTATCACCCTCAGGGGAAGAATGTGTTTGAGTTGAGCAGTGTTGACACATGCATATACGCATTGAGGAATATGGCCGGGTTGTCATTGTTGCAGGAATTGGGAGTACGGTTGGTTTGTGTATAAATATCTATGGTTGATGTGAAAGTGTTTAGGAGTGTTATTAATTGGAAATAAAATTCAGTGATTATTTATGAAGGGGGAGATGATTTGAGCCAGCTGAGGATTTTATCCCATTTGTAATGGAGCATGAGCTGCAGTGGATAAAGTTTAACATGTCTCATCTGGATGGCGGAATTGATTAGGCGTTTAATTGGGTAAAATGCCATGCTGCTCAATGCTCATACATATTCTAGTTTATTTACACATTGTGATGGTGCGGGTTTGACCATTGAGGGGGTTCCATTAGTGAAGTGTTACCATTGAATTGAGGGGATTAACATTTAATCCATGTACGCGGGCACGCCATCGTACATGGTTTAAACCTTATTACAGACATAACTATATAACTCTATTACATAAGGGGTTGGAGTGCAGCTAAAGTCTTGGTATTTGGTTTGAGTACGGCGGGCTTTGAATCAGTTGGAATGTGATTGGGATTGTCTTGCCTTTCGTGAAAAGGTGATGTCTCTTTTGTGGGTAAATCCTTCATGAATATACCCCTTTACAGATGTACAATGTTGGGGAATTTCAATGCATATATTGGAAGTTTGGATAATTCACAAAATGTGACAATGGGGAGGCGGAAATGTTACCAAATATGATTACCTATGGATGATGGGTCCCCTTTCAGATCAAGGAAATATCACATTATATGCTGGTAGGCCGTGCAGGGTGGTTTCCGACAAAAGCGGAGGAGCTCAAGAGGAGGCAGGGAGGATTCTCCTCAAAAGAGTCTTATCCGACTTCCACACAACACTTAGTTCCAAATATTCATAGAATTTCTCTATTCTAAATTTGAAAAGATTTCATCTCATATCACTCTATTTTATCATAATACTGAGGTGTTTTATCTAGTTAAAAGTATTACTGTACTTTTTCGGCCCTTATGTCATCTTTCAAGTCACATAAATCCCGTTCAGGTTCTGTTCATGACTCAAATAGTGAATCTAGCATAGAATATGTTCAAACACAGTCACCATTGAGTCCCAACATTCCTCTCACAACCCCTATCGCATCCTCAATGAATGTATCAGGTCTTAACATTGATGTGGGCAATCCAAAGGCTCCAACTTCAAGCACTTGGTCGATCCCAAATATTTCCGTCACTCCAATTCCCCCGAATCCCACTAATACACAAATTCATGTGTCTCAGGGGCCAGAAGGCACACCTCAAATCTCCTCACACGCTAATCCCCAATCAAAATTTCCACGTGAGTTCCTCCTTAATCCCGGTCGGAGTCCAGTCGCATCCCAGGATCCCTTTGGCCAAAGTAAACAGCCAACCCTCAATATTCCATCAGGATCGCAGGTTCATGTGGGTGATGAAAGGCGCGTGGATGGGGGGAGACGAAAAAGACCTTTGGAAAATGTAACTTGGAGTGGTCTGTCGGAGGGAAATCCAGTATTGACGCTTCATCAAAGTAAGTCATTTGAATTTTGGAGTAGAAACTTATTCATGATTTGATATGTTTGTTTCATGGGTTAGATATGGCACCTAAAGGCAAGTCAGTCCGATCTCAGGAGCCAATTGAAGATCGTGAGGATGACCAGTCTTCATTAATGTTTTAATGTGTTAACTGATGATTTGCATAGCAGGGGATGAACTTTATGCGTCTTCACCTCTGGTCCATAAAGAGAAAGTCAGTGGACGTCATCATCCATATGCCTCCAAACCAAGAACGGGTCATGCCAGTACATCAAGAGAAACAATGGTGGATGATGAGGATGAGAACATGTCTCCGACTCAAAGTGAAAGAAATGATGAACCAAGGAGGGACAATTTCACAGCGCATGAGCAAGGCACTCAATCAAATAGTGAGTTCACCCATCCTCAGCTGGGCCTCGCCCAGAGTATGCTTGAACAATCCGAGGTCAGACAGCAAAGGAACCAGGCCCGCAAAGCTCACAATGTGGCAAAACGTGCAAGCCAGAAGGAGCAACAAAAATGGCTGAAGGCAGAACTTCCAGAGAATGTCCATGGAATGAGATCAGCAGTACACGCACATTGCCTGTTCCTACTCAAAGTTAGGGATAAGGATTTTTCCTCACTACCAACACCACCCAGCACAGAAGAGCGTGAAATTGCAATTCAAGTGGCTGGTCATCTCGGTTATGTCCCCGAGGATGTGTTCAATGAGCCATCAACACAGGTTCAGTCTCAGGGTTTCCAAAGCTACTGCGAAAATGAGCTCCACAAGCTAGGACTAAAGCGATTCACTTGGGACTGGGAGAGCTCATGGCAACATCCGTTCAACGAGCTGATGTCTATGGTGTTTTACCGTACATTCCGTCTCGCACTTGTCAGCACTGAGTATCATCACTACTGTTGGAACAAGGATCATAACAACTATGGGGTCGTGGCGGCTTTAATGGAGCAATATTTCACTTATTTGAAAAGAGAATGGAAGTCTATTCAAAAGGATGCCGAGTATTTGGTAAAAAAGAAAGAGAATCAAAAGCTCGCAAAGATTCGTCAAAGAGTTAGTTACTGTATCTCTTCTTCATTGTGGACCAAGTCTGATGATGATCTACTTGATTATGTGCAGACCTGTGAGCGCCGTCGTGAATGGTGTGATACGGCTAAATTTCCCATCCTAGCATCACAATTCAATGACCCTCAAGTATGCTCAGATACTGAGGAGGTACTGGAAAATGGCCGTCAAGTTTACCGCAAAGTGGGATTACGCTGGCGCTCCCAGTTATTTAATGATTTGGTATTGAAAATGGATAGAGACATAGAGTTTTGTAATCGGATTAAAAAAAAGGGTAAAAAAACTATTGATAGATTGCCAGAATTACGATCGACAGATGATGGTGATATTCCGGAAGGCCTATCATTTCAGGTATTTGATCAAGATTGGCTCAAAGGCTGTAGTAAGATGCAGACTAGCGCCCTCAAGATACTTGACATGCCAGTTATTAGGCCTAATGGTGATGCTCTGCAATAACTTAGTAATTGGTCACGGTATAGCACTGTGACAAATTAAAATTTTGTGAATTATTTGTGCAGGTGTAATAAAATCTGATTATTATCTCTTAAGGATGCAACAACTTGCTAAATATGTTAGAATATAGACAATATGAATTGAAATGTATCACCGTCTCCCTTGCAATAATACTCTATTGCTCATTTTCATTGAGGAAATATTGAAGAAGTTCGATCCAGCTCATGGTGTTCATAATTGTGGACCTGTGCCAGAGTCAACAGGAGTTATCAACTTTGTCAATCACAAATTATATAATATCAGTAAGGCTCACGCAGTTAATGATTTTTTCTTTTCTTGGACCTATTGGTAATTGGAATATGGCATTCCCATAAGGAATGATTTCAGAATAGTAATACAATCAAGTGAAAGATGAGCTTGAAAGGTACCTTCCGCATGTTGACCTCAACTGAATGAGGAGTGATATAGTGGATGACCTGTACAGGTCGTTGTTGGCCAATACGATGTAGACGATCAACAGCCTGAGCCTCAATGGCTGGGTTCCAATTGGGCTCCTGGAAATGTGGATGTCAGGGTCCGAAAATCAGGGGAGAATTTTGGGGGGCCCCTCACCATTAAATAGACTACATTAGCACAAGTTATATTGAGGCCAGTTCCAGCCGCGGCAATGGATGCAATGAGTACTTCACATTCAGGATTATTGAAGAAATTCTCAAGCGCCTTGTCCTGCGCTCGTGGTGTAATTGTTCCATCAATTCGTGCTGAAAGGATAGAGTGATGGGCAAGAGCAATACCAATTCTACAATATAAAAAAGTCAGATGGAGTCAATTGGTAATGGATGCATATTAGAATTAACGCACAAATCTAGAAATTGGGTCCATTGGGTATAAACCACCGATTTCGTTGGACCACACCTTGTTTGTTTGTTCTTCATTAAGCTTTGTAGGAGGTGTGCAATTTTACTACTCATCATGCATGTTTCCACATCCACAATAGTTCGTGTGATTCTTGGGGAGTTATCCTGAGTGCTCCGGCCCTCGGGGTCTTCCAGCTCCGCCTCCGCAATTGTGTTAAGCATGATGTGATGGTTACAACATATTCGCAGCTTATTAATATTTCTGAAAAACTCTCCTGGTCCTTTGCTTTTGGATGATAGGAATTCTTCATATAATGTGGAATATTCTTGCTGCATGGTCGGGTTGAGTGGGAGCAGCTCATAATGATGGCTAATAGTGGGGAGAGATTCGAGATGTGTGGTTTTGGTGCGGCGCAAACTTAAATGCCGCAATGCCAAATGCAAAATATCATTGCAACCTTTTGAAAGACTACTCAGGATGAATGGTGACCAGTTATCTTGATTGGCGCTCTGGGGTTGAGTGATGAAGGATATTATGCCCAAAAGGTCATAAATGGTGTTGTGAATAGGTGTGCCCGTTAAACATATTCGACGGGATGAAAGGAGGCTATTAATGGCACGGTGAGTGGCAGTGTATTGAGAGCGAATATAGCTATAAGAGGGGGCAAGGGTTATTGGATATAAAAGGTAATTTGAATCATTTAAGCTCAGCCACTCACTGTGCTTCATCCAAGATTATACGATGCCAATTGATTTGAAAAATGAATGATGTAGAGGGATTGGTTTGCTTAAATTCTTGGGTGATAGTATTGTAAGAAGTGATGATGATATCATATTTTAAGATGTCGGCTTGGGATAATGAGTGACGAGTGGGACCATGGTAGATTTTGGCATGCAGTGCTCCAGCCTGAGCATGCTTGGATATTTCTGATTGCCAGTTGGTAATTAAGCGAGGGGGGCAGATGATCATGGTGGGCGTGGAGCGATGGGGGTTTGCAATCATCCGCTCCTTGGAGGTACCAATTAGAGCAATGGCCTGAATGGTTTTACCTAATCCCATATCATCCGCAAGCAGTCCTCCAAGAGGGGTATTGGTCGAAAGGGATTCAAATGAGCTAACGACCTTGTTTGTAATGATGTGCCTGGCATTAAAAGTGGATCCTGGGGGTGAGGTTGCCCAAAGGTTACGGGCTGATTGGCCATTGGGGATTTCTCGATCCCAGAGAAAAGCTAGTCCGGTCTTTTGATGAGGGAGGAGGGGGGTTTGAATAATGGCATGGGGCGGGGTCATCATGGGGAGGTCTGATCCACTGGGTAATTGTATCAGTTTTTGCTTGGAAATCAATGATGAAACAGCAGGATATGAAGCAGGCGTCGAGTTTGAAGCGGGAAATGTCGGAGTAAAGAGTTGACATTGACAATGAGTAGTACAGTCATATTCTTTGGGCATTTTAAGCTTGAAATCTTGTGTTCGAAAGCTTTCCATTATGAATAGAACGTTTGGATACCATGTGAAGAACATCAATGCTAGATTGGGTTTCTGAGATGAGGAGGGATCATTGGCATCAGTCATAAATACTCCCTCAACGAATAATATTTGAGTAGGATTGGATTGGCAATTTTCAATCCATGCCCCACCAGGACCACAGTGCATGAACGTTTTGGGTGCCCCAAGGAATGGTATCAACGTTTGGGAAAGGGTTCCCGGGAGAGAGCCAATAGCATGCTGGTGATTGGGGAGATATACGAATATGTTGTGTTGATTGTGCCATAGGATAATCCAAGAACCTAAGTGGGAATTCTCAGGCTTTAAGGTTATATCACTATTTATTTGAATACGAATATTAATCATCCCAATGCAAAGTGGTTGTGAAGGGGTTGACATGATGGCTATTTTGAATTATTTGGGGACAGTTGGGAATTATATGATCGGGAAGGGTTAGCTAAAGGGAATGAAGAGGAATAAGCGCAGGTGGGGAACTTATATGAGTGGCAGCAACAGGCCAAAAGGGGGATGGCCTGTGGTTACGTGCATGGTCTTGATGGAGGTGGGCCTCTTGGGCTCATAATTTTCATATCCGATTTGGGGCATATATCAAGGCAAGGTGGCCAAAATGTGGGTGCACCATTTGACTGCTGGATCTGCAGCGAGTTACGAAACCTTTGGTGGAACAAGGCTGACATTAGCACATCCGAAATTGGGTGGGTTGTAGCAGCTTATTGTGGAGGGCATATTAGAGGCATGCAGTCATGTTCGCTGGTGTGACAGCGAACAATGAGCGTATCCTCCCCAGGTTAATTGTTCACAGGGACCTACTGGGCAATGTTGGCAGTTTCAAAGGGCAATCTCACTGTGGGGATGTTTGTGTGTGGGCGGGTGAGATATGTTCGGTGGCATGCCACCGAACATGACTTTGGTTTGGCCTGAAGTTTTTTGCTGACTGATGCATACTGGGCTTTCAGGGGGGAATGTCTGGGATGATCAAAGGGGGCGCCAGCCGTGAGCCGTGATCCACATATACATTCACCCCTATGGCGTTTGAGGCGAGTACTAATCCACCGAGATTGGCATTGGCCTCTTTGCCTCACGCGCGTACAGAACTCCGGAGAAAGAGGCCACACGCCCGAGGAATTTTTTGGCTGCAAGCCAGGTGCCACAACTTGCGCGGGGCGTGTGAGAACGTGAAGAAAATGACCCGCGGTGGGAGATACCCACGCGAACATGACCAGCCTCAGCAATCATAGGCTGGGATTGTTATTCTAATGTGGATGAGGCTGAAGCGAATCCACACTGATTGGCCTCAGGTTTCCACGCGCAAGCGGGTGAGCGTCTGCAGTCAAGCTGACAACCCGACCAAGAAAATAGGCAGCTGGAAGACTGGCAGTAAAATGTCTTCCAGGCGTGTGAAAGTTGCCTGTGTATGACCCATCGGGGGTGCGTATGAAAGCGTGTGGCTGCCCGACAATGAACAAGCGGGCCAGTCATTGTTTGCCCCAACAATGGCACCGGAGTGAATCAACTCTTTGTGTTAGACCCAAATATTAAGTCATCCCATTAAGACCCACTTACATTAATTTGGATTACATGCGCATCTGTGCCGTAGTTAGGCAGAGCTGTCCAACAAGGTGCATCAAAGGGATGCAGGTGAGAGATATGACTCGATGGCTTGACGTTATTGCATGTTACATTGTTGAACAGCTTTTTGCTCTGCCCCGCAGTACATTTACAAAGGTGTACTGCGTACTACAGTGTTGACTGTACTGTACAGATCAGGAAGGTGTAATACTACTTGAGCCTGCATCCATCTAGCAAATGTGCATGCACCTTCCGATCGTTTGCATTTACGTAGCTCATGTGCCACATGCTCAGCATTGCGTTTCACCCGATTTGCACACGCAAGCTGAGCATGTCATGGTCAAAAGCACCGTGAGAAAGTGCTCAGTAAAGCCATGGAATGAACCTTTTTGCAATAGTTCATTGGAAGGCTCAGTTTGGAGCACTTCACCAAAGCGTGTGAAATGCTGCACCTGGCTGAAATGTCATCCAATGCTGTGCCAAATGCTCAGAGTGCGTGCATACAAAAACGACTGAGCAATGGCTCAGCATGGTGCATTTGATATTGTTATATCTATAGTTCAATCACTGTGCAATTCCAATGTTCAGCCACTGAGCATTTCAATTATGACCCGAAAGCAAACCTGAGCAATGGGTCGAGGCAAGCTCACGCTGTATTCACTTGTCTTGCAGCCCCCCCCTTTGTTCACATACTATTACCAGGCCATATGGCCGGTAATCTCGCCGCGGTCACTTGTGACCAAATGCACCGGGTGCTTTTCTGCATGGGTCACTTGTGGATTGCACCCACAATGCACATTCAACATGGGCCTCACGACCACCCTCCTGGGTGATCGGGTGGCTATTTAAGGAAACAAAGGGGATTTGACTCAGCTTGACAATTCAATAAATTGCAATACTCAGCGGTGCATTTGATATTGTTATATCAATTGTTCAATTACTGTGCAATTAAAATGTTCAGCCACTGAGCATTTCAATTATGACCCGAAAGCAAACCTGAGCAATGGGTCGAGGCAAGCTCACGCTGTATTCACTTGTCTTACAGCCCCCCCCTTTGTTCAAAGACTATCACCAGGCCATAAGGCCGGTGATCTTGCCGCGGTCACTTGTGCATTGCACCCACAATGCACAATCAATAAGGGCCTCACGACCACCCTCCTGGGTGATCGGGTGGCAATTTAAGGAAACAAAGGGGATTTGACTCAGCATGACAATTCAATAAATTGCAATACTCAGCTTGACAATTCAATAAATTGAAATACTCAGCCAGACCCCCATTGTTCTTCTGCCTCACGCGAGCATTTCACTTCTCAGTTGCAGCATTCGCTGAGACTCAGCTTCAATTTTGCCCACACGCCTTGAAGCTGAGACTTTTGCGGGTGCTGCAACTGCTGAGATCGTCTCAGCTTCACCTTGGTATAAAAGACCATCTTCACACGACACGCACTTCACTTTCTTTCTCACCCGCTCCACTTCGCTCAACCTCACCCGCGTTTGTCCTTCTTGTGCGTATTCCCCCTCGTCTTCCTGCCTTTCCAGTCTTTTCTTTCGCACTCGACTAACCCCACTCCCCTTCCTGCTCGCTTTTTGTTTTTCCTGCTAATACTTTCAGAACCCCACTTCTATCTACTTTGTACGTTTTCTCCAATTAAACTTTCGTCAACATTATGTACCGATATTAATATTTTTCTTTCTTCACGACTTCCTTCCAGACTTTTAAAAACTTCCGACTAGAGCGTTTTTATATTGATTCCGTTTTAAATTTATATAAATCATCGTATGTCTTCCTTTTCTTTCTTGATTGCTTACTTTCTATTCAGTTACTAACCTGTTTTGTTTTGTTTTTAGATGTCGTGCACGTTATGCACCAAGCGGGGTATCCCCTGCATTCGCTCCTCGACGACGACCGACGCTTGTGATGCTTGCCGACAAGCACACAAGAAATGTTCGTTCGTTGTCCGCCCCTTCCGACCACGAGGCCAGACGAGTTCTCGCCCAAGACGCCCTCGCGAGGACTCCTTTGTGGTCGACGATGATGAAACCATTTCCGAGCGTGAATGGACGCCGGGCCCCCAAACAGGCCAACGGGAACGATTCCGGACGATTAGCCCTGTCCCCTCCAGTATCGATTTGTCCACTCCCCCTCCTAGGCCACCATCCGATGGTCACTTCACTCCTTGACCGGAGCAAAGTGATTATCTGGCCGATGAAGGATGGCGATGGCGAGAGGACATTCGAGCTTGGGCTGATCGTCACCATGTCTTGTCACCGATGGGATTCAAACGCCAAAGTAAGTTTTATTTCTCCTCTTTATCTCATTTCTCTTCACGCAATAATACTGACTTTTTTCCATTACTCATAGAACCAAACCCCCCGAATCCCCCCCGACACGACTCTCCCGTTCCCAGTTTGCCTCGCGAGCAAACCCCCCGGCAACCCACTCCAGGCCCGAGTGGCACCCGATGGTCTGAGGAATTATTCCGTGGTAAGCAGCCAAAGTTTCATTTCATTTTCACTTTCACTTTCGAGTCGAGTGAACTGACTCTTACTCCTTTTTTAGAACCCTCCCGAACCGAAGAGCCACCTATTCCTGGCCCGAGTCCATCGTCCCAACCACCTGAGGACGATACGACTCGTGAGCCAGAACCTGAGGTGGCTCCTACGCAATCCACGGAGGAACCTTATGGTAAGTCACCCCTTCTTTCTCTTCGATCCATATTCACCTTTCCTCATTTTTTCTTCGACCGTCTCCAGATCGTCCCGCCACTCCTCGCTCGATCATCATCATCGACGATACGCCCGTGGGATCACCCCATCCCCCTCCCCCTTCTTCTTCACCGACTCCACCATCTTCCCCTTCCACTCCAACCCCGGTTCCCTCCCCAGAGATCCCTTCCAGTGCCCCCGAGAACCCCAACGCCTCCTCCCCCCCGGTGCCAAGCTCGTCTCATTCTCACGATGATGCTCGCCAGGAATTCACCGACCTGCGACCGACCCTAATGATTCCTCGAGCCATCGTCCACGATTCGATCAACCGAATCTTGTTGGAGCATCGTCGCTTGCTCCACATGATTCCTTTCGTGGATGCAACTCATCAAAATGAGATGCACCGGGAATTCCGGGAGGAACTAAACTCCCTCCTTGCCCAGGCACTGGAGGCTTATCCAAAGGAGGACATAACCGGGATGGTCTCCAAATTCCTCGAAAAATAAAAATTTAAAAAAAATGTCATTATTTCCTCTTTTTATTTTTTGTAATACTTTCTTTTGAATAAAATATTTGTCTTAAATTATTGTTATGTTCAAATTCTATTACATTCTTTGTTCACGTAAAAATTACTTATTTCCTCCTTAGAGAAAAACCCTGATTGCGTGAGAATTATTTTTGTAAGTGCCCCACCAAGAGTTTGAGTGAGTATTTGTTTTCGTGAACCTCTTTTTCTCAAAATGCGCCAATAGTTGCCGTTATCCTCTCCTATATTTTCTTCTCCCATGGTTTAGAGCCATACCCATTCTTAACTGTAAAAAAGCGGGAGGTTCCCGTATGTGAGCAATCGAGTCCAGATTCGTGAAACATGGCCTTTCCTATGGTCACACGCTATTAGTCTTACTCATGTATTGAATTGTTTAAATTGGCTAGAACCTTCACAAGCGTAAGGATTGGCGTGTGACTTGTCGGGAGGCTGCACAGGCGTAAGGATTGGCGTGTGAATTGTTGGGAGCCTGCACAGGCATAAGGATTGGCATGTGAATTGTTGGGAGCCCGCACAGGCATAAGGATTGGCGGTGAATTGTTGGGAGCCTGCACAGGCGTAAGAATTTGTCAGCATTGTTGGCAACCCTCCCATGCGTAAGGATTGGCGTGTGAATCGTCGGAAGCCTGTACAGGCGTAAGGAATTTTAGCACTTTTGGGACCCTCCCCAAGCATAAGGATTAGCGTGTGAATTGTTGGGAGCCTGCACAGGCGTAAGAATTGGCGTGTGAATTCTTGGGATCCTGCACAGGCTAAAGAAAATTTCAGCATTGTGGGGAAGCTTCACAAGCGTAAGAATTGGCGTGTGAATCGTCGAAAGCCTGTAAAGGCGTAAGGATTGGCGTGTAAACTTTTGGGAGCCTGCACAGGCATAAGGATTGGCGTGTGTAGCGATGGCCCCCCGCATAGGCGTAAGGAACTTTTAGCATTGTCAGAACCTGCACAAGCATGAGGATTCGCGTGTGAAGCATTGGCATCCTGGACAATAGCAACAAACCAGGACCGATGTACGATGGCATGCCACCGTACATAATCCACTTCACCCCTTTTTCATGTGAGACACCCCATCTCCCGCACTCGAATCCATCCAATCCTGGTGTATATTGTCCTCTGCCTTACCTCACCATTACTTACCCAACCCACTTGCAAATCTCCTCATTCTTTGAATCGGCATGAGATTGTATTACCATCCCTGATTTGATAGCCCGCTCTCTCGCCAATCTCATAATAGCCATTGCTTTTTTGCCGCATTGTTTTTGCTAACCTGCTTGAGCATTGTGCGGACATACCCACTAGTGTCGTGCTTTCGTTGTCCTGTGCTGGATCAGTATAATGAACAAATGTACTACTGGCCCACACTACCTGAATGAGCCCATGACATGTGGATAGATCAATCCAAAAATGCTCATTTGGGAAAATCAATTTTCCCCCTGTACACCGCTTTGACGCATCTCTTTGAATTTGACCGGTCCGCTTATCAGCTTGAAACCACCATCCCGAAGCATACAGCGATGCATCCTTATCAACATGAGGTGCGTTTTTGAATCCATTCATGGTGAAAGTGAGTGCGGAAGCGAACTCGGATGCACCCTGATTTGCCGGAATATCGCCTTCATAGTTGACTTGATCAAAAGACGGAACCCCCAATGAGTTGTAGCAATTTTGAATCTTCTGAAATAAATTATCCCCAACATATCGTAAGGATTGACCTAGAATGCGACCCACCGAGCTAAGATTGGCACCTCGGTCCCGCCATTCATCTTTTGCATTTTCAATTTTGCCAGCACTACCATACAGACCAAATTGTTCATTCTTCGTGGTGCATTTGCGCCACCCAATCGCGAACATAAATCCCTCCAGTAATGCTCCATTTGTTGCAATAGGGTCAGTGAACCTCTTTTCGCGAAATAAGAATTGTGATAATTCATCCCATTGATTGACCTCGACTTCACTCATTGTTGTGAATGGTCGGAATTCAACAAGGGCAATGAGTAATCCGGTTGAAGAGAAAATTGCCACACGGCCAAAGTGAATGCGTTTGATCTGATTGACATCCACCACCCTCCGAATTTCACTTGGGGTGATATTTGCTGATACTGGCATTGATATTTGTGCTGTTGGGCGAGAGGAGGAAAAAAACCTATTCATTCGGGTCGTTTTGCGCTCATTTGTCTTTTGGGATCTGCTACTATTCCCGAGTGGTTGCGGGATCACTATGTGTTGAAGCACACAAGATATCAGATACTGCCAAGGAGCTTTCTTCGGCACACATCCTTTGACTTCCCTGTTGGAGCCCACATGACATTGGCACAGTCTGAACCGACTAAAGCCCATGTTCTTCAGTGGGGCCCAATGAGGGTGCCACATAAATGTGGAAGCATATATATATATCTATATATATACACTGAGATTAAGCGAGTAACTCACACTTTCCTTCCTCAGCCCGACGCTTTCTCGCGAGTTCCCTTTTACGCTCTTTTCCTTTTTTCGTGAATGGCATGCTTTCAGCAGAAAATGAAATGAAACCGAATGATTACTGATTTCTTAATATCACCTAAATTGGATTGCGATGGATGAATCTTTTTTAATTGCGGCTAAAAAGAAAGCTCACACCTGACCTTGGCAAATTCACGATCTCAAATACCTGAACCTGAAAATTGCAGTGGATAGTGCATTATTCAATTTTACACATTGATGTTCCCATGCAATCACTTTCCAATCCAGCAATTTGGAATATTGCAAGCACACGCAAATGCAATATGCATCCTGCTGCGGATCACTAGTTATCCCACTCCTCTTGAAAGACACAGGAACCTTTTGCCTATTATGGGCTGGCGTGAAGTGATACACGCGACCTCCCGCAATGCCCCCGCGTGTGCTACTCGCGGGCACAACGCCTGACTCAGCTTGCGTCTTGTCGGAGTCTTCGCAATGATGTACGGAGGCATGCCGCCGTACAATTACTATTGGTACTCAGACTGTGGCATCCGGGCAGTAGTAGGATAGGAAGTCATGATTATTAAATTCATAAATCACTTTGCAAAATTAAATTACAATCTATCTAGTACAAAGCTAATCTAAAACGGGTCAATCCTGGTTGTGAGTTTAGCTGACCTGGGTACCGTCAAGGTGACCTCATCACTTGAACCAAGCCCGCGATTCGCCACCCAGGCATCACCAAAGTCTAATACTAAGCATCGTGCAAAATCAAATCTAAGAGGTACAGTGGGGTTAAAAGACTCTGATGAGAAGAAACTTTTATTCAGTAAATTACATATATACTTATTAGTACGTAGCCACACTGGCTCCACTAGATTTTTACCCTCTGAAAGTTTTGCGGAAATGTCAATTAGTGCTAAAGCCCCTTTAACTGAGCTTGTTCTCCAGTCATCTGAGCATACCATCAAACCACGAACCCCCGCCGCACAGAATGCCGCTAATATACCATAGCAAATTCGATTGATTCCAAGATTCTTGTGACACGCCAAAAGATCTTTGATGGCCTCATTTTTTTTTGAGTTTGTGAGTTTGCCTTTGATGCCATTAACTTCGACGTTTGTATGTGCACGTACCATGTTGTATGCAATCATCAAATGGATAACTGTATCCATTAGATCCTCCAGGTTCTTGTGCGGCTTTGTGGATATCTCATTGTCAGCCCCGCCACCTTCAATGCTGAGTTGGGTTGCACGTTGCTTCGATTTACTCAAGCAGGAGGCAAGGTATTCAACTGCTCCCCGTTCAAGTCCAAGAGGATCGGTTGAATTTGATGTTGGTGCAACATATGGTTTGGGTGCAATCACATCGTATGAGACTAAACTAATGGATTCAAACATAACATTTGCCCAAAAATGTTTAACTGGATTGGCGGGGTAAAGAAGGCTCTGAACCATTTTGAAGAAGGAGTGTTCAGATTTTGGGAGATTATCTGGAGGTTTAGCTGATTCCTTCATCAATTTGAGATTCCAAATGTTGTGATCAAAAAACGCTTCTGTTTCGGTTGGCTTAAAAAAATCTAACCCTGTATATTGCAATTTATATCACCAGTCAACAGCCAATAATCAAGTATCATGCACAAAGATAAAAAAAAACTCACCTGCCATCTCAAGGTCCTGCAGCCAAGCCGACATTTTAAGATCTCGGTTACTGATCACCTTAATACCAACGGGCAGGAATGTATGAGCATCCTTTGTTGGTAAATTGTCCCATCTATTTTTGTAAATCCTATTGATATTATCAAGCCCCCTTTTCCATGATTGTTGAGTAATATTGGAATGATAATTCAAAACGCCTGCAAACTCTTCCATGCGGGATAAAAATATTCCTTGAAAATTCGCAGCGGATGACACTTCGGGCTCAGCGTCGGGAATTATATCAGTCATATCTCGTCCCATTGTATCATGTTTAATTGTTTCCCTTTCTTGAAAGGCTTGAATATTCCGAGGAGAGGCGGGAGGGGTTGCATCATGCATTGTTTCATTGGGTATCGGGGGACTTTCAGTATGTGGAGCTTCATCATGGATTGTTTCATTGAGTATTGGGGGGGGTTCAGTATGCGGAGGTTCATTATCAATATGGTCCCCTTCAACATTGATAATTTCATGACCTTGATCACGAGAATCCTTTGCGGCTTCAAAGGTACGGCGTTTTTTGTTTGTTTTTTTGGTCGCATGTATATTTGGTCTTTTTCCTAATCCTTTGCCTGGAAATCCAATTACGACTCGAGATCCTTCAGGTAGAGATTCTCCCACCTCCACACCTGCCCATATATTGTAAGCAGCTATTTTTATCAATTTTGTTTTGAATTAGTAATGGACTTACGGTTCAAATCCATTTTGAGCAGGCTCATGGCTTCAGCAATCTTTTGACGCACATAATCAGGAATTTTACTATCATTTTGGATTTTTTCGAGCCTTGGGATTGTTTGAGCAATGTTGGAGACAAATTGTTCCTTGGATATAATTTCCACCTCCCCACTGAAAATTACATCATCTTGCCCATCATCTTCTGTCGGTGCACAAGGTTCAACAGTCTTTTCCTTCTCATAACTTTTAAAATTTGGTTTCTGAGAGCTTGGAGGCTGCCCTGAAATAAAGGCTATGACACAATATCAGGTTTTGAGAGATTTGAAATATTAAAGATGGATGCATACTCACATTCCGGAAGAACTGGTGGATCTTGATTATCTTCATGTGACTGGCTCTCTACTTCAATGCCTAATTCACGACTACTGGCGATATCAGAGATTTCACTTCCACTCTCTGGGGCTGAAGTTGGTCGTTCATTTAATTCTGTTGAATTTCCCGGGGTTCGGGCCATAGCGGAGGTAGTTTATTAAGCAAATAGATGGTGACGAGTTGATTGCTAACTTGTTTGAAAATTTTTTGATAAAAGATCCAAATTCAAGAAAAAAGGTGCAAATGTGATTTGTCGGGAAATTGAAGGAGGCGATGTTTTGCAAATTATTTCATATCATGCAAATGAAATCACTTCCCTGTGAGACATTGAATAAAGTTGACTAGTGAGAAACCTACTAAAGTCAACTTTTGAACTATTCAATGCTCATGAGGTAAGGACTAAGCAAAGTGTTCATTTGATTGATATGAAATAAAATGGTTTTGTCGGCGAAACAGGAGACACAATTCTTGTCTTAAATAGTCCACTTATTAGGTTTTAATTTGTGAGTCTCATGATTTAAACCCTAGCCACAACATGGTGAATATACTGACCAATATCCCCTTAGGTCCTGTTGGCAGAGAAGGCCACTCAGCATATTTCGGCAATTGCGTTCATCGTGTACGCCAACAAGCCACCGTACTGTACACTATGGATGTAATACGGAAGCGTGAGGAGGGTAAGCGTTGTCGGAGGCATGTCGGGAGGGCACTACATGAGCGTAAGGATGGTAAGCAGTGTCGGGAGAATGTCGGGAGGGAGGGTAAGCGTTGTTGGAGGCATGTCGGGAGGGCACTACATGAGCGTAAGGATGGTAAGCAGTGTCGGGAGAATGTCGGGAGGGAGGGTAACTGTTGTCGGAGGCATGTCGGGAGGGCACTACATGAGCGTAAGGATGGTAAGCAGTGTCGGGAGAATGTCGGGAGGGAGGGTAACTGTTGTCGGAGGCATGTCGGGAGGGCACTACATGAGCGTAAGGATGGTAAGCTGTGTCGGAGGCATGTCGGGAGGGCACTACATGAGCGTAAGGATGGTAAGCGTTGTCGGAGGCATGTCGGGAGGGTACTACACAAGCGTGAGGATGGTAGGGGCGGGGGTGTGAAAGCGTAAGGAGTGGTGAGGACGGAGAGGGGCGGGCAGTGTCGGAGTCTCATCCGGATGGAGGGCGGTGCGGGTGCGTAAGCATGCTAAGCGTCGGGGAGGCGGAAGCCAATGAGGTGAAATTACACAAACGTTGCGCATAGTGTTGAAATGGGTTTGGGCTTTGAGTGACATTCTCATGTGACACATGTGACGATTGACGTTGTCTTGACGCTGACGTGACGTGACCCACTAAATCCAGTGACTATAAAGTGACACTAACGCGACTGAAGCAAGATTTTATACTGACCGCGGTGCGACGTGAAGTCAATCGCCGACGATTGACGCGAGATTCGCCCTGGTGAATGTACCTTGAGAAATCATCAACGTTTAAAGCATAATACCAAAAATGTTCCATTAATTCAGGAAACATGAAAATATTCATTTGATCCCATTAGTAATAACTTTAGTCCCAAATTTAAATTTTTCATCCTCCTTTTTTCATAAATTGTTCCGTTGATTCAATTCTTGACCTCTGCACCCATTTTTGTGTGTTTTATCATATTTCAATACGTTTGAGAGCAACTATTGAAAAAATTAATTTAAAAGAATAATTTGGCTTTTTAATATTAATTTGGGAACTTCAAATGTTTCTGTTTAACGAAATTCTTTGCAGTTGAGCCCAATATTCAGTGTTTTTAAAATGATTCAAGGTATTTTTGGGTTTTCATTATGAAAGTATAATTGGTAAGAATAATTTGAAATACTTTGAACTTATTCTCCAAATCATCATTTTCAAGACCTATCTTCATCATCAAGGTAAAAGAAATATCATGTGGGTTTGTGAATTTTCATTTATTGCTTTGGAATTGTTCAATTATTTCATGATTTTTCAAGTGGGTTATTATGGTAATAGACTAAATTCTAATTTAAACTCCTGAGAAGATATTTTGAACCTTCAAATTACCAAGCTCTACTTCAATTCTCTGAGAAGTATAATTTTTCATGTGATTATGCACATTTCTATCAATTTTGCATGGCTTTCACAATGTTGAATTATCTTTCAAGGGTCCCTTACAGCAAGAAATACACAAAGATTTATATGAGTTCTTTTGTATTAACTGAGGATCCTCAAGTTTTTAATGGGTTTTTCTCCCTTTGTAGACACTGTTTTTCAATCTGAGTTTTCATATTTGCACCCATTCACTGTCAGGCTGAGCTTATTATAAATTAATTAAATAGTATATACAGGTTTACCTACTACTGTGATATGGATAATATATGATAATGAAGTGTTTAGAAAGATTATTGAGGCTTTACTAATGAGAATTATTGTTGGTAAGAGCTACTGAAATCCCTTGGTGAAGTGGTTATCAATTGGCTAGCTCTAATAAGCACTAAAATACCTATAAGTATTTTCATTATACATGATTATTTTCCAAGATTAGGGGGTGTCAAAGTTACCAAATCCCACACTCAAAATCCCGAGTTTTTTTTTGCCAAAATCCCACATTAATTTTTTGGGATTTCAGAAATCCCACACCTAAAGAGGTGAGGTATTTTGAGGTACAAAAACCCAGGTTTTTTGGTACCAAATCCCATGTTTAAATACCAAAATCCCACCTTTAGCTTCCCATAAAGGCACATTTTTCAAACACACAACTCAGTAAGGGCATGTTAAATTGCATAAAAATTTCCTTCTCTTGCATAAAATCTAAATACACTCATCATTTATTAAGTTATTTGATTTCAAATTTCATTTACTACCAGCCGTTTCTTTATTTACCATGCCCAAGGCATCGCAAAGGCTACCTTTACTTCAGACCTTGAACTCACTTCAGTTCATCGATGCTCTCAACTCTGATAGTGATTCTGATATCCAGGAAGATATAATCTTGTTAGATATGATAACCTCACAAAGATACATCAATCCTCGTAGAAGATATCCATCTCATTACATGTATACAATGAATGATTTACAGACATTCTCATCTGAAAAGTTTCGACAGCTATGTAGGACAACACATGAATCATTTGAAAAATTGGTTGCACAAATTCAAGCTGATAAAATCTTTCAAAACTCATCACAAAACAAACAACGCAATCCTGCCATCCAATTGGCTGTGGCATTATCAAGGCTAGGATCAAATGGAAATGGGGCCGCTTTGGGAAAGATTGGAATGTTGTTTGGAATTAGCCATGGGGCTATTGGGTTGTACACTCAAAGAGTCATTCAGATATTAATGAAGTTGAAGCGCAAAGTAATTGTGTGGCCAACAATAGAACAACGCAGAGAAATGTCTCAAGTAATGCAAGCAGAAGGCTTCCCTGGGTGCATTGGGTTTATTGATGGGAGTCTCATACCATTATCACAATGTCCTCCCAATGATGGTGAAGCGTATTTTGATCGCAAAAAAAGGTAAGCTGTTGAATCTTTATTCTTTATTTCAATCTTACTGATGGTTTACATATAAGGTATTCTATGTCAATACAACTGGTTTGCGATATCAACAAGCAGTTCACTGCTCTGCATGTTGGTTGTACTGGGTCACTTCATGATTCGAATGTCTATCAACATATGAAAATAGCACAAACACCTCAAGAGTTTTATGAAAAGGATCAGTACTTACTTGCAGATCCGGCATATGCAAGCTCTCCTTGGGTTGTTCCAGCATATAAGGGAGTTGTAGCACATAATGAAGACAACCGTTCGTTCAATTACTGTCTAGCAAAATCAAGGGTCAGAATCGAGCATGCAATTGGCATTTTGAAGGGGAGGTGGTTTTCTCTAAGGGAAATGAGAAATCAAATGAGGTATAGTCATGAAATTGAATATTTTGTTAGTTGGGTTGTGTCTTGCACGATTTTACATAATATGTTAGCTCAAATTGGTGATGAGTGGTTTGATTTATATGAAGATGATGATCCACCACAAGTGGAAAATCAGGCCAACAATGACATTGGGGAAGATGTGCTAAATATGCGTGAGAAAATTAAACCAATCGCTTTGGCATGGAAAAATAGTCAATTGTAAATTTCTTCAGGACCAATGTTTTATGTACTTAATTTAATGGCATACAACGGAGTGGAGATGTTATTCATAAAATAAAAGTATTTACAATTAACATTTTTTACTTCTTTTTTGATCCTGCATATTTTGTTCAAAGTACCCATTGACTCTTGAATTTATTTCGGTGGGTGTCATTTTCAAGAATTTGTCACCTACATTAAATAATTTATGGTTTATTTGAAAAGAACATCCAAAATGAGTAATTGTGTCATGATTGATAATTTCTGGAGGTGGTTTTGTTGTATGATGAACCATTGTTGATGTCTTCCAAAGTATTTCCATGATGCCAGGTTTTTTTGAAAAATCGATCTCCATTTTTAATTCAGGGAAGTGTAAGCCATGTCCAGAGGGGGTGAAGATAGTAGGAAGTGGAAGGAAATCTTTTTTTGATACAAAAGAAAAAATACCATAAGTCCAGGCATTGAGATCGTTTAAATCTTTGTGTGGCTTATTGAAAAATCCATCTTGGGTGACAATGACATTGGTAAACGATTTGAATCCTTCCTTGGGATTGGCAGAAGTCCATTTGAGTTGACTGAAGTTGGGTAATTGGGCTGCTTCCATTAATGATTGATTTTCATTTGCTGCTAATTTTGAAAAATGGGAGATTCTTGAGTAAATGAATTCGTCATATTCATGAAGCTTGATCCATTGATTGTTATCTGTTTCAATTTGATGAGGAGTTAAACCAGGTTTTCTGGAGTAAACACCTAATAATTTTGTAATCAGTCAGTAATTATTAAGGGAATATGACAAAAAGATCACACACCTGCAGATTTTCCAGCATCAGAACCAGATCGAAACCCAATACCTTTCATAATGCCACCTTCGAGTTGCTTATTGGTTTTAATTTCTTGTCGATTTTGAGATAAGGACATTAATGTCATGACGATTTTTTGCAGCATTTGAGAGTGGCCAGAATAATTATCAAATGGGGTTATTTCATATATTATGACAGGCAAAAACGGCTTGGATGTTTTATTAATGAGGATATAAGGATGGGGGAGAGTGTTAAGTGATGGAAGTTTTAACCATGAGGCATTTGAAGATTTCTTGTCAATCGAAATTGTGGAAAAGTTTTTAAATTCTTTTTTGGAATGGCCAAGGTGAGACATTATTTCTTTTGAATCATGGATGTGTTGTCTTTGGCTTTGGGTGAGCTTTCTTTTATTATTTAATTTGGTATTATTATCCTCATGATGTTCTATATTTGGTTTAGTCCTAACCATGACATCAAGAGGAGTAATATGAGCTTCATCATCTTCCAAATCATTCTGATGATGTGCTGAGTCTGGTTTAGTCCTAACCATGACATCATCAAACTTATTGGAAGAATGAGAAGGAGGAGGAGATTTTTTTTTGAATTTTAAGGATGATGGAAGGGATGGGAAATGAAATGACATTGCAAAAGAAACCCTTATAAATAATCCACCCCTACATGAACAAATAAAACAAAAATTAAAACAAAAAAGAAAAAAAAGGTTAGTAAAGATCATAATCCAAAAAAAAAAGTCGGAAATGGATAATGATGAGTGATGGTTAGTAAAGATCATAATCCAAAAAAAAAAAAGTCGGAAATGGATAATGATGAGTGATGGTTAGTAAAGATCATAATCCAAAAAAAAAAAAGTCGGAAATGGATAATGATGAGTGATGGTTAGTAAAGATCATAATCCAAAAAAAAAAAGTCAGAAATGGATAATGATGAGTGATGGTTAGTAAAGATCATAATCCAAAAAAAAAAAAGTCGGAAATGGATAATGATGGGTGATGTATGATGATGATTATAAAAAAAGAAAGAAAGAATGATGGGTGGATGAGTTGTGGATGATGATGGTGATGGGAGGTGCAAAAAAATGATTAAAATATTTTAAAAGACCAAAAGGACATTACCTACAGAAAAATTTAAAAAAAATTAGCAAAAAAGGATTGTGATTGAACAAAAAGAAGAGAAATTCACTTACCTGAATTTTGAAAAAAGTGAGTTTTTTTTAAGAGGGAAGGGTGAAAAATAAAAATAGAATAAAAATAATTGAGAATTGACAAATCAAATTTAAAAAATTTGGTGATTTTTTTTAAGAGGGAGGAGTGAAAAGCAAAAATGAAAATTAAAATTTGAAATTCAAAAAAAAAAAATTTAAAAAAAGTTTTTTTTTTTTTTAATTGGGAGGGGTGAACAGTAAAAAAAAAAAAAATTCAATGAAATTAAAGGAAAAAATCAACTTTAAAAAGCAAATTAAAAATTAAGAATTAAAAATCAAAAATCAACTGAACAAGGGACTTTGCCCATTTAAAAGTTGAAACCCTTCAAAATAAAAAATAACCATTAAATTTAAAAAAATATATAGAAAAAGATGAAAAAAATTCCCAACAAACCATAAAATGACATTTTCATAAAAAAGGAAACAAACTGTCATCGAATTTGATTTTTGAACAGACTTCATATAAATGCTCAATGCAAAACTTGCCCAAATTTGCAAATCTGCCGCAAATTGCAAATAAATGTCATATGCACTTGGAATGGCAAGTTGGTGCATCAATTATGCATAAAAATTGAAATTTCCCTTTGGTAATAAAGTGGAGTTAGATTTCATGACATAAGATCAATAATTAAACAAGCACCATATATAAATTGATCACATTACACATATGTAATAAGTTATTTTTTATTGACTAATGCCAGAATGTGTTCCAGCTCCCCAATTGGCCTGCTTGATGACAATGCCTCTATAGTGAGATCCATCTGGCATTGCTTTTCCTTCAATTCCAATTCACGATTCCACTTTTCTTTTTCAAATTCATGTTTCTTTGCATTTTGCTTCTCGTCAAACTCCATTTGTTTTTGTAGCTTGACTTCTTCAAACCGTTGTTTTTCCATGTTGCACACTTTCTCTTCATTCCACCTCTCCCTGTCCCACTCCAAACGTGCATGATCACTTATTTCACGGGCTAATAAGCATGAATTTTGTCAGTAGGATTCTTAATAGTATCCATAATTGCAAGTCATACCTTTGTTCCGTGATTCAAGTATATTTGCATAAGTAGGTGCAAACATATCCAGCGACCTTTTCCTAGAACCACTCTTGTCATTCAAGTTGGGTGTCATGGCTTGATTACGCTTTTGTGCTGAATGCATTATGGATTTACTTTTCTGATCAAAGGAGGAATAATCAATATTGGTGTGAATAAATATGACTCTTAAATGTACTTACCAAATCATCTTGAAGGTTTTCCACTGGAACCAAGTTATCCTCATTATGAAGCAAACGATCCAGATTGTGAGGTGAATCCAAGTGATTATTCTCCTTTGAAAAGCAAATGGGCTTTAATTATCTGAGGTATAAAAAGGAAGAGACCATAGCGTACCTTATCAAGCAAAACATCATCATCATCACCATTGAGACTGTCTTTTTCTTGCGAATCATAGCTTGCAATGGGAGTGACATTGGGCTTGTGGCCAAAGAGCACATCCATTTCTGCATAGCAAGGACACATACTTTCCAGCTTTTCACTCATGGATTTTATTCCTTTACTCTCATCTTCTTCCGTTATTCCAGCCCCAGTTAAGTTTTCGAATTTTTTGGCTGCCATATATTTCTTTTTATATGTTCGCCATCGATCTCGGATGCTGCTTGAACTAAGGTTTAGGCGATTTCGTGATTTTTTGTTGACCTCAATGGCCATAAGCTGAAACCCATGCTGCTTTGAGGAAGGAGGTCTTCCAATAGTTGTTGAACCGCTAGTACCAAAACATGACTCGAAATTGGACTTGACTGAAAGCCAATTAATTATTGTTAAATAATCTGTACGTATTAAGTGACCTGATGGATGAGGCAGGCCAGAGGTGATCTTCATGTCTGTCTTGATTTGTCTTGCTTTGGATCAAGGCATTATTATATGGATGATGAAGTATAAATGGACTATCAGCTGTTTGGTCAGATTGTCCAAAATGGAGTTCAGAAGAACATGTTGTACAGGTATGAATTGTGAGTACTCATTTGGGTTAGGTTTCAAGCTGAAATCCCAGATGCATGGGATTTGGTCAAAATACCAGGGGACTCAGTTAAAATACCATGGGATTTATACATAAAAAACCTGGGATTTAGTGTTGGGATTTGGGTTCCAAATCCCGTGTTATTTTAAGGCGGGATTTGGTGACTTTGACACCCCCTATTATAACTGTTTGGTAAAACAGTTTTACTACATAGTAATATAAGAGGAAGATGGTATTTCTCTTTTGGGTGAAGAAAGGTCCCTTTTTATCATGAAAATGGGTCAAGGACCTCTTATCCTGTCCACTTAGAAAGAGTGAGGATTTTTCACTACCAAATTTAGGCTAGTGGTTCATAAATCCCTGTACAGACTTTATTGGGCCCAGATGTGGTTTTGAAACCACATTGGGTCACTTTTCCCCAATACAGGGGGAAATAATTTTCATCTGGGGTCCTCTCTGGCAGGTAGAATTATGTACAGCATTTGTCAGTGAACCCTGTATTAGTCACTCTACAAGGGATTGAAGTATAAACACAATTTTCCATGGTATTGACACCTCATATTCATAGTTGTAATACACTATCTCACAGTATTTAATTATGACCTTAAAACTGCCATATCTTTCTCAGTTTTGGAGATTGAAAGCTCAAAAAGGCTCATTCTGTATCCCTTTATGAATTTTAAAGAATTTTGCTCATTTTGTATTACTAAAATAAAATATGGCAAAGTTATACCAATTTTAAATTCCTTTTTCACTTATGGATTTATTATGAATCCTTTATGGAGTTTTTTTAGGCAATAGGTCTTGTTCTAGATGAGATGTGAGAAGGTTGAGAGAACTATAAAAAAGATCTTATTTTCCTCTTTCAGAAAAGACCCCACTTTGGCTATCTTATACTAAGACTGTAGAAGTTAGATGCAAGGTGAATATTTCATTTTGCCATAGCTTTTATATTTTCAGTCCTATAATCATTTTGCAAGTACCATTGGATATCCCTGACTGAGGTCTTCAATTTTAACACCCATTTGATGGGTTTCTGCCTCTTTCTCTGTATTTTAGATGAGAGCTGAGAATTAAGGTTTATTCTCAGTTCTTATTTTGAGTCTGAATAACTTTGTCATTCTTTGGCTTATGATTATGGGAGATATTTCTTTGGAAAAAGGTTGCTTTCCTTTTTCTTTTAATACCATTTATGAGCTATTTTGGCTCAGTTAAATGCATAGATTTTCAAAAATTTGTTGAATTTTAAGGGTCATCAAAAATTCAATATTGAATTCTCAGCCTTACTAAATATTCAGAATCAAATTTGAGCTACCTTGAAATATTTGAAATCAAATTTTTGAATTTTTGAATATTGTAAAGTGAATTTTGGATTCAGTTTTTGGGAATTATAAATACTTCTGTTTATATATAATTTGAGTAAGTTTTTTCTAAATTAATTTAGGACTTTGGTAAAAACACATAAGCCCTTGAGTTTTTTTGGAATAAATTGGTAAATACACATAAGAAATGCCATGGCCCCCTTTTTGATGCCATAAATGGCTGTGTGAATGCAATTTATGGTATACTTAATTCCATTTTTGGCTTTTTCAATGCCACTAATGCCATTTATTGAATTTATGCACTTTTTACTCCCTTAATTTCATTTATTTCATTTATGGAACTGTTTATGCATTTAATGTCATTTATGGCACTGTTGATGCATTTCATTTCATTTATGGCACTGTTGATGCTGTTCATGTCATTTATGGCAATGGTACAATTGTACCACCCAAGAATTTTCCCAAAAATATGGGCTTAACCTTTTCAGTTCGCAAGATTGAATCCTTCATTTTTCAAAAAAATAAGGAAATTCATAAGTGGGAAATTGTTTGAAAAAAAGGCCAATGCAGAGAAATTCATAAAAATAAATTATGAGAAAAATTGGAAGATCTTAAAATTCCACAATGGAATGAATATGGAAAAAAAAATTGAAATAAATTATTGTTATTTAGAGATTTCTGGGGTTTTTAGTTCCTTAATAATTTTGGAAATTATAATATCAATAATTGGTATTGCAGCTTTTGATTTGCAATCAGTTATATGATAGTAGGATACTTCTTCTAAGTCTTTGTTATTATTGTTTTGAATCATTATTATTATTTCTTAATTCAATAACTATTCCTGAATCAATTAACTCTTATTATATATTGGTTAATTATTCTTCATTATTATGGAGAATTGCTATATCACTATTATATATGATTTCCCAATTATTATAAGAAACACTAATCAATTTTGAATATTAGTCATATATTGATTATGGCAAAAACTGTCTTATTAATTAATATTAAAGCTGTCAAAAATTGATATTTTTGTTAGTTCCTATTCTTCTAATATGAATTATTGTCACTGAATTTTTGATAATATTTCTCATGAGTAATTCATATATTGTTATGATGACTTATTTATATAATTTTTTAATTATAGATTTTGCATGAAACTGAATATGAAAAATTCATGAATCATTGATAAATTTATTTTTGATGATATTCATAAGGAATGAATTACTTATTACTCTTTCATTTAGTAATTTATATATTAATTTCATTTTTTACTATTTATGATCCAATAGTTTGTTATTTCTTTTTATTATTTATCTATGATCTATCATTTATTTATATTTCTATATTGACTCATTGACTGAGGTTATCAATTATAAATTATAGATGAGTTTGCATATAATGGATTGATGAATCATTTTTATATTACCATAATTTAATGATTATTCATCTTTATTACTTTTATTATTTTTATTATGGTTTCTTTTTTATTGTTTATTTCTTTATTTATTATTATTGAAATTTTGATAGTTTGTTATTTCTTGTTATTATTTGTTTATTATTTACTTTTAGTTATTTATTCATATTTTTATAATGACTTATTGATTGCACTTATCAGTTATAAATGATGGGTTAATTTGAATATAGTTTATTGATGATTAACTATTACAATTAAACAATTCCATAATTATTCATTGAATGTTTATCATTTATATTTGATTTATTTAGTGTTTAGTTATTATTTATTCATTTATTTATTAATTCCTTCCTTTTTATTATTTATTTGTTGTTGGGTTTTTTATTTTTTATTATTTATGGGTTAATTTCTTATTATCTCATTTTATTATTTATTTATATTTGTATTGGTTGTTTTTAATTTTGTAATAATTGTTTATGATTTATGTCTCTATTAATTTTGTTTTTGTTATTTGGATTTATGATATACTATTTTTGGTTTTTTAATTTTTATTTCTGCATTTTTGGTTATTTATGGATTAATTGTTTTTTATTCCATTTCATTATTTATTTCTATTTTTATAATGACTTATTTATTCATCGAACCTATGGACTCTAAGTTAATAATGAATTTGAATATAACCAATCTTATTTATTTATTATTTACTTATTATTCATGCATTTAATACTTTATTAATTTATTACTGTTTTATTATTTATCTATTGTGGATTTTTGATTTTCTTGTTTTATATTATACTCAATAAATAAATTCTTTTGAAACTTCTTATTATTTATTTATTTTTCATTGATTATTATTGCTTGTTTTTGATTTTTTATATTTTATTGCTTTAGGAAATTTGGGAAGCAATTCTCCAATACTTAAGAAATATAGAGTAATACAAATATTTTTCATGGTGTGGGCCCCCACCATGAAAAGTGAAAAGTCTAACCTAATTAAATTGATAAAAAAGAAAAAGTTTATTTTTTGATGTTTGATTCATCTAATTTTATAGTGTTATCTCACTCTTTATTTTGCTGGGCACTTTCAAAAAAAAGCACCAGCCCTATTGGCCTGGAAAGCTCCTCCTTTGTGGATCTGTTGACACAAGCCCTCAATTTATCAGTTGGCACAAGGTGTTACAGCTTCAAGCCATCTCTATGCATGTGCACCCACATAGAGAGGCGAAGCCTTAGGAAACACCCTTCTTTGACCAAATCCACTGAGGGCTTCTACTATATGTTTTTCAGTAGGACAGTATTCTAAAAACAAAAAGGCACATTGTTAACTTAAGCAAAAAAAAATTATGTTTAGATACAAATAGTTTTACCACTGGGTTGATTAAGAAAATCAATCCACCAAAGAAAGGAGAAGACAATTTGATTATATTGGCGTCAAGAGCTCTATTGATAAGAAAGTTGCATTACACTGGTATCAGTAGGGAAATATGTTTTAAATCAGTATATATATATGTACAAAGGTTGAAAGAGCCAATTAATGAATGATGTAGAAAAAAACAGTTTTTAAAGATTAAATGAAATAAGTACCAAAGTGTTGATATAAAAACATGCTTCTTGATCAATGAATTTCCCTCATTCCTTTTCCGGGAGATGACTTGCTTTTTGCAAACTTGCTTATATTTCTTTGCAGTTGCGGTTTCAACAGTTTCTACGATAAACTCTAAAGAGTAAATATTG